>NW_025570983.1:0-150385 GCF_020424385.1 Procambarus clarkii
ATATATAGGCCACCAAATTTAGACAGAATGGAAGCAAAGCTTCTATGGGATGAAATATCTAGGGCATCTAGATCTAACAGTATTTACGTCATGGGTGATTTTAATTTTAGGGGAATAAACTGGTTGAACAAAACAGGGAATAGTGAAGCAGAAGATTTTCTAGAATTAATTGACGATTGCTTTCTTACGCAACACATTAAGGAACCAACACGGGAAAATAATATTTTAGATTTAGTGTTAACTAACAGGGAAACACAAATTAATGACATCGAAATAGGGAGTGAGCTAGGGAACAGTGATCACAAAGAAATCAGATTTAGCATAGAATGTAATAGACCTGTAGGAGAAAATTCTGTTAAAGTGCCAGATTTTCGAAAAGCTGATTTTAATAGCCTTAGAAATTTTTTGGGTCAAATTGATTGGAAAGTCTTGGGTATGGGGTGTGGGCCGATCTTGGAGCGAGACATGAACCCAGCGATAGGTAACGTAAAAGGGAACTTCGATGTGGATTTAATATAACTCTTATTTAGGAATATTCTAAACAAAGCACAGGAACGTAGTATACCATACAAATTGAATAGATCGAATACTAATGACCCAAAGTGGATACCAAATAATTTAAAGAACCTTATAGGTAAGAAGAGAGCTTGGTACAAAAGGATTAAGAATGGGAAAGTCAGTTTAGAACAGGAATTCATACAAATGGCTAGAAATGTTAAAAAAGAGATTAGGAAAGCAAAAAGAAACTGAAGTTTGCATAGCAGAGCAAGCAAAGTCAAATCCTAAAGGGTTTTTTCAGTTATATCGAACTAAGTGAGTCTGGTTGGAGCTCTGAGAGCAGAGATGGATTCCCTGCGGGAGGAGGTACGACGGCTGAGACTTCGGGAGGAAACGAAGGAAGAGGCCAGTGTTGATGGGACCTCATTAAGAAGGACTGACGGGACCAGTATTAAGAAGACCTCGTCTTGGCAAGTTGTGAAAGACAGGGGTCTTAAGAAGACCTTGGCAAAACCGACAACTAATAGCCTACACCTAAGGACTTTTAATCATTTGACGTATTAGAGGACGAGTGATGTGGTGAACCTGTTGTTCAAAGAGGAGGCAAAGCAACGAGGAGCACTGAAGCGCAGGTCCCTCAAACTGCTCGAAAGGAAAAGGGAGAATTGAAGCGAATTTTGGTTGTGGGAGATTCCCAGGTGAGGTATTTAGACAGAACGTTTTGTGCCAGTGATAGGGGGAACAGATTAAGGGTTTTTTATCCGGGAGCTGGAATTAGTGATATTATTGGAAACATGAATGATATTATGACGGGAAATGGAAACAAACCCATTATTTGTATTAGTGCAGGGGATAATGATGTTGGGCGAGTTAGGAGTGAGGAACTAATACAGAGATTTAGGACAGCCATTGAATTAGTTAGGAGCAAGGGAGGAATCCCGATCATAACTCGTTGGAAGAAGTGGTTAGAGGTGTTTGTTTGGGTTTAAACTGTTAGCTGATAGAGGTATGGGAATTGATTTGGAGGAAGGAGATAATAAAAGTACGTGTTTGTGGGAGAAAGGAATTGGCAAAATGATCAGGGAAAGAGAAGGGCCTCAAAATAACAATTCACTTAGGGTATATTACACTAACAGTAGAAGTCTAAGAAATAAAATTAACGAATTAAATGCTCTTGTCTGCACAGAAAAAATAGATATTATTGCACTTACCGAAACGTGGATGAATGTAGAAAAAAGAGAAATATTAGCTGAATATCAAATAAATGGATTTAAACTATTTCACACAGATAGATATATTAGACGAGGAGGGGGAGTAGCCATATATGTTAGGGACAATTTGAAATGTAGTCTCAAAGAGGGAATCAAAACTGAGCCACACACAGAAACTATTTGGATAGAATTATACGAAAAAGCAAATAATATGATAATAGGAGTTATATATAGGCCACCAAATTTAGACAGAATGGAAGCAAAGCTTCTATGGGATGAAATATCTAGGGCATCTAGATCTAACAGTATTTACGTCATGGGTGATTTTAATTTTAGAGGAATAAACTGGTTGAACAAAACAGGGAATAGTGAAGCAGAAGATTTTCTAGAATTAATTGACGATTGCTTTCTTACGCAACACATTAAGGAACCAACACGGGAAAATAATATTTTAGATTTAGTGTTAACTAACAGGGAAACACAAATTAATGACATCGAAATAGGGAGTGAGCTAGGGAACAGTGATCACAAAGAAATCAGATTTAGCATAGAATGTAATAGACCTGTAGGAGAAAATTCTGTTAAAGTGCCAGATTTTCGAAAAGCTGATTTTAATAGCCTTAGAAATTTTTTGGGTCAAATTGATTGGAAAGTCTTGGGTATGGGGTGTGGGCCGATCTTGGAGCGAGACATGAACCCAGCGATTGGTGACTTAAATGGGGATTTCGATGTGGATTCAATATATAACTTATTTAAGAATATTCTAAACAAAGCACAGGAACGTAGTATACCATACAAATTGAATAGATCGAATACTAATGACCCAAAGTGGATAACAAAGAATTTGAAGAACCTTATAGGTAAAAAGAGAGCTTGGTACAAAAGGATTAAAAATGGGGAGGTCACTTTAGAACTGGAATTCGTACAACTGGTTAGAAATGTTAAAAAAGAGATAAGGAAAGCAAAAAGAAACTATGAAGTTCGCATAGCAGGGCAAGCAAAGACAAATCCTAAAGGGTTTTTTCAGTTATATCGTACTAAGACTAGGGAAAGGATAGGTCCATTAAAAACTGAGACAGGTCAAATAACAGATAGTGATGAAGAGATGAGTAGTATTTTTAATAAATATTTTGTATCTGTATTTACTAAAGAGGAACTTAACAATATGCCTTCAGCCAAACAAGTCTCTGTGGGTGGGGACGAGGACAGGTTCACGAGTTTTGCAGTTACCAGGGAGGATGTTCTTAAACAAATAGTAAAACTCAAACCAAACACATCCCAAGGGCCGGATGAAGTGTTTGCCAGGGTGCTTAAAGAATGCAAAGAGGAGCTTTGTGACCCACTGTCAACCATATTTAATAAATCAGTAGAGTCAGGCAGAGTGCCAGAGTTTTGGAAAGTTGCTAATGTGATACCAGTTTTTAAGAAAGGAGATAGATCACTTGCGTCTAACTATCGACCAATTAGCCTAACGTCTATTGTGGGAAAGTTACTCGAATCTATAATAGCAAATAAAATTCGTCTTCATCTTGAAAAACATAAATTAATAATTGAGTCGCAACATGGTTTTATAAATGGCCGTTCATGTTTAACAAATTTGTTATCTTTTTATTCTAGCATTGTTGAGGCAGTTGATAGTGGTAAGGATTGCGATGTTGTGTACCTTGACTTTAGCAAAGCTTTTGATACAGTGCCACATGAAAGACTGATTAAAAAGTTAGAGTCTCATGGTATTGGGGGTGCTATATTAAGCTGGATTAGGGCATGGCTATACCAAAGGAAACAGAGAGCTAGTATAAATGGAGTCAAGTCAGAGTGGGAAAATGTTGTAAGTGGGGTGCCTCAGGGCTCTATCCTGGGACCTCTGTTGTTTATAATATATATAAATGATTTAGATTCAGGTTTGAGTAGCAACATTTGCAAATTTGCCGATGAGACGAAAATCGGTAGGGAAATTAATTCGGAGGAGGACTCACTATCACTTCAAGGATGTGATAGTGAGATAGGGTTTTGAAATGGTCAAAAGATTGGCAGATGCAGTTTAATGCTGATAAATGTAAAGTTCTGAGGTTAGGTAATGATTATAGAGTTACAAGATACGAGGTAGATGGTGTTGAGATTGCGAAGTCGGATTGTGAAAGGGATCTGGGAGTTATGATTAGTAAGAATTTAAAACAAAAGGATCAATGCATAAATGTTCGTAATAAGGCAAATCGGACACTTGGATTTATTAATCGCAGCGTTAGTAACAAGACACCTGGTGTGGTTCTCAAGCTATATCTTGCTCTAGTTAGGCCCCATTTAGATTTTGCAGTTCAGTTTTGGTCGCCATATTATAGAATGGATATAAATTCACTTGAACGTGTCCAGCGTAGGATGACTAAGTTAATTCCCCAAATTAGAAATCTTTCATATGAAGAAAGATTAACAAAGCTTAAGTTGCATTCACTGGAAAGGCGAAGAGTTAGGGGTGACATGATAGAGGTTTACAAGTGGGTGAATGGACATAACAAAGGGGATATTAATAGGGTATTAAAAATATCAACACAAGACAGAACACGAAACAATGGGTATAAATTGGATAAGTTTAGATTTAGGAAAGACTTGGGTAAATACTGGTTCAGTAACAGGGTTGTTGATTTGTGGAACCAATTGCCGCGTAACATTGTGGAGGTGGGGTCCCTCGATTGTTTCAAGCGCGGGTTGGACATGTATATATGAGTGGGATTGGGTGGTTATAAATAGGAGCTGCCTCGCATGGGCCAACAGGCCTTCTGCAGTTGCCTTTGTTCTTATGTTCATACGAGGCAGCTCCTATTTATAACCCCCCAATCCCACTCATATACTTGTCGATACTTACTGCATACGCCTCTACTAGGCTTACACCTAGTTTCCACAGGGCTGCTTGCACGTCGCAGATGGCATTCGCTCTGCCACCGTCAGGTCGACCAACGTTCCGTATAACACTGTGTTGAGGCTCAGCAATCACGCGGGGGGTGTCAACCTGTCGGAAACAGTCACTCATATTATCACATGTCGTACCTCCTGTATCAACCATCACCTTCCAGGTCCCTTCTTCAACTGCAACACCTGCAGTACAAATCTCCAATCCCTGGGACCTCTTCACGATGTTCACGGGAGCCACCATCCTTCGGGTCGTCCACTGATCCTTACTGAGAACACATAGAATACATAGGAAAATAAAACAAAATATCGCTAAGAAACATGAGGCCAATTGAGGGATAAGCTTCCCGAGCCAGTCATGTCCATAGCCGGCAACATCCACACGCCTGGCTTGGACCGAAGAGGGCACTAGACCTTTTGAACACACCGCACCTACCTCTGACGTCTGGGGAATCTCTGGCTGGTTCACTACACGCTGTAACTTGCCATACCGCAAGCACACATCCGCCTTCGCTCGATACTCGTTGGTATCCGTGGGTGCCCGCACACAAGGCCTCTCTTCTTGCTCAGGTACCTCTGCCTTCTTAACTTCATGTTCCTCGTCGAGAGAATCAGGAGACACTGCTAGAATATCGTCGATCTGCGGGTGAGAGGACAAATTAAATATGTTTACATCCGGGTCTGTCTTTACCTGGACATTACCATTGCCTGTAGACACCTCAGACTTTGATGTTCTGGCCGACTCGTCCGCTATCTTGGGATGATTGGTGCTCCAATCGGTCACCAAGTCGTTGGCTAGTACCACGTCAATCCCAGCCACAGGGAGGGTATCGACTACTGCCAACTCACATGTGCCGCTGAAATAAGGCGAGTCAAGATGTACTGGCACTAAGGGGGCGATGTACTGCGTCCTAGGAAACCCAACCAGGACAACCTTTAGTCGCCCATCCACACTTACTCCCTCGGGTAACGAGCTCTTCACGATCAGGGACTGGGCTGCTCCACTATCTCTGAGCACTACAATTGATCTACCAGTATGATCACTCGTTACATACCCGGTTGAAGTGTGAGGGGCCAACAAACTTGGTCCTTTCTGCGTCGTCGTAGACTGGTTTCCTGCTGGTGATGTTCCACAGCTCATCAACATCACCTCCCTTCGTGCGCTGCCACCTCTTCTGCCTCGGCACCTAGCAGCTACGTGCCCTTTCTGCCCACAAGTCCAGCACACCATATTCCTCCTTGGACTACGGTGTTTCGGACTACTAGGACTTGTTCTTCGGGGGCTACTTGGGGGCGTCTTCTTAGCGCTTCGTGGGACGGGAGTCTCTTCATCGTCCCGAGGTCTGTCAAACCGCTGGTAATTCCTCGGGACGTACTTAGCAGACGGCCTATGAGTCAGGATGTATTCCTCAGCCATGGTGGCTGCTGCACTCAAGGTCTCCACCTGCTGCTCCTCTAAGTACGTCTTGAGGTCTCCAGACAAACAATCCTTGAAGTCCTCGAGCAGGACTCGAGGACTGCTCGAGGTCTTCCTTGGTCTCCACCTTCCGAGAGGCACACCATTCCTGGAAAAGTCGCTCCTTGATCGTGGCGAATTCGGTGAACGTGTGCTCTGAGGTCTTCTTCAGGTTTCTGAACTTCTGCCTGTACGCCTCAGGTACCAATTGGTACGCCATGAGCACGACCTTCTTCAGCTTTTCGTAATCGCCGGAGTCGTCAAGGGATAACGTAGAGTAGGCGATTTGGGCCTTCCCAGTCAAGACTGACTGTATCATGATGGCCCAATTCTCCCTTGGCCACTCCAAAGAGGCAGCGACTTTCTTGAAGGCTGCGAAGAACTTCGAAACTTCTCTCTCGTTGAATTTGGGGACCATTTTGATATTCCTTACCGGATCGAAACCGCTTGCTTCAGTTTGTCTCTGTCCAGCGTCTAATCGTAATACTTCTAGTTCATGTTGTCTCTGTCTTTCTTTTTCTTCTCTTTCTCGTTCTTCTCTTTCTAATTCTAAACGCCTCATCGCCAATTCTTTTTCTTTCATCTCCATTTCTTTATCTTGTCATTTCTAATTTCTTCCATTCTATTTCACGATTGATCTCTAGGGCACGCATTTTGACTGTTAGGAAGCTGATATTAAGCTCACCTGCATCACTGTCAATGTCACTGCCCTTATCTTCCTTTTCCGTGGAAGCTATTTCCTCACCTTCCCTTGTACTAGGAGTCTCGCCTTCCTGTTTCTCTTCTGCCTTCAGGTGCCGGTGAACCTTGGACAAGATCTCCACACGGGAATCACTGGCACGGATCTTTATCTCCAGGTAGGCGCTCACTAGTACAAGCTCTGGTTTGCTCAGATATTTTAATCTGGCAAGGCAGTCTACTCTGTTCAGAAAAGCCTGAACATCGTCCAGATCATCGATGGTAGCTTTTTCTGCCATTGTCACCGATGGAACACTTAACTAGCACTTAACACACCGCTTACTCTTTAGCACTTAACGCACCGAGCACTGTTCTACGTCAATATTGCACTTTATCGCACCAAACACTGCACTTGCCAATATTGCCCTTAATCGCTTAATCACAGCGAGCACCGCATTGCACAATATCGCACTTAGTCACTCTTGAGCACCGCACAGGACGTATAACGTCACAATCGTCACACAGGGGGAATTATATACAGGGATTACGCCACTTCACCACCCCTGTCAAACATACTTAACAAGGGGACGGATCCCGCTGGGGATGCCAATTATGTTACGGCCCTCTCGGGACGCAACGGGGTCCTTACTCTGATGTTGTTAGAGGAAGATATATGTATCCGTTCCCAAGCCAGTATTGGCTATCAAGGGATGAGATCCGTGACGCAAGTAACTTAAAGGGAGTAGGGAAAGAAAGCTAAGAACTTAATATAATATAATGTCCATCACCAATAAATAATATATAAAACGGTTACACTAGGGGGGGGGGTATTAACACTATACAAGGGGATTAATCCATAATCATGGTCTTCTGCCGAAGACGCTGGT
Source organism: Procambarus clarkii (assembly GCF_020424385.1). NCBI lineage: Eukaryota > Metazoa > Arthropoda > Malacostraca > Decapoda > Cambaridae > Procambarus > Procambarus clarkii. Next base: position 7,635 of record NW_025570983.1, read on the forward strand.
GCCACACCACTTGGTGCTTTCTTCGTGGCCTCACGACATGTCCTCTGAGAATGCCGAGCCTACCCGGGCCACAGGTCAGCCAAAACGCAGGTCCACTGGGGGCACCGTCGTGGAGGCCGTCAACCACACGTCCAGCTGGTCTGCTGGCAGGTACTGAGCCACCAAGGCTGGTACGGCCACTCCACGAACGATATAAGGGGTACGCCCTAGACAGGAGTCTCGTGTGATATCACAAATCACCCTCCTGTCCTCAATACCCCAGTGGATGTTCGTCTCCTACAGTCGGTCCCGGGTAAATCCTTTCACTGCCACTCCAATGGCAGGCTAACACACCACAGTGTTCTTCCGGGGGGACGACGTCACAACAGCTGCAGCAAACTTCATAGTATGGAGACTGGCTGCCTCGGGTAGACTGACTCCACTTCCATCACAGTGGTCCCAGGTCGGCTCTGTAAGCAGACACGTCATCAATGACTGGGACACACTAAAATACCTCACTTACGGGCTCGGGCACAAACACCTGACGTATCCAGTCCATAGATGGCGCTGTCGTCGGAGCACCACCTCACCAGAGGTCAGTGGCGGCGGTGTAGAGTGCTGAACGGGACTGGAAACTGGCCCTCGTAGCTGATACACGGCATCCTCACCAGGTGTCGTCGTCCGTTTGGCGGGGGTTTCGGGAGCTGACCCACAGATGGCGTGGTTGTCACTGCTCCTTGCTCGGACGCTGGATCCGGGTTCGTAACACCCCTGCACTAATACAAATAATGGGTTTGTTCCCATTTCCCGTCATAATATCATTCATGTTTCCAACAATATCACTAATTCCAGCTCCCGGATAGCAAACCCTTAATCTGTTCCCCCTATATCTGGCACAAAACGTTCTGTCTAAATACCTCACCTGGGAATCTCCCACAACCAAAATTCGCTTCGGTACCTCCTTAACTTTCTGAGCAGCCTGAGGGGCCTGTGCTCCGCCGCTCCTCGCTGATTTCCGTTCCGAGTGAACTGCAGGCTCACCACAGCACTCGTCCTCCAATATGGCAAATGAATTTCCTGTCCTTAGGGCGTCTGTAGGCGGCCTTGTCAAGGTCTTCTTAAGACCCCTGTCCTTAACGACTCTCCATGATTAGGTCCCGTCAACACTGGTCTCCTCCTTCGTTTCCTTCCGAAGTCTCCACCGTCGTACCTCCTCCCGCAGGGAATCCAACTCTGCTCTCAGAGCTCAAACCAGACTCACCAAATCCTTCACTAATCCTTCCATTATTGCAATAATAATGTTACTACAATCGGAGCTCCAGCTAACACAACCTCTCACTGTGACTGCACCTGACTGAGATAGTTGATCTAGATAGGGTTTTGAAATGGTCAAAGGATTGGCAGATGCAGTTTAATGCTGATAAATGTAAAGTTCTGAGGCTAGGTAATGATGATAGAGTTACAAGATACGAGCAAGATGGTGTTTGAAGCAAGATTGCGAAGTCGGATTGCGAAAGGGATCTGGAAGTTATGATTAGTAAGAATTTAAAACAAAAGGATCAATGCATGAATGTTCGTAATAAGGCAAATCGGACACTCGGATTTATTAATCGCAGCGTTAGTAACAAGACACCTGGTGTGGTTCTTCAGCTATATCTTGCTCTGGTTAGGCCCCATTTAGATTATGCAGTTCAGTTTTGGTCGCTGTAATATAGAATGGATATAAATTCACTTGAATGTGTCCAGTGTAGGATGACTAAGTTAACTCCCCAAATTAGAAATCTTTCATATGAAGAAAGATTAATAAAGCTTAAATTGCATTCACTGGAAAGACGAAGAGTTAGGGGTGACATGATAGAAGTTTACAAGTGAATGAATGGACATAACAAAGGGGATATTAATAGGGTATTAAAAGTATCAACTCAAGACAGAACACGAAACAATGGGTATAAATTGGATAAGTTTAGATTTAGGAAAGACTTGGGTCAATACTGGTTCGGTAACAGGGTTGTTGATTTGTGGAACCAATTACCGGGTAACGTGGTGGAGGTGGGGTCCCTCGATTGTTTCAAGCACGGGTTGGACATGTATATGAGTGGGATTGCATGGTTATAGATAGGAGCTGCCTCGTATGGGCCAATAGGCCTTCTGCAGTTACCTTTGTTATTATATACATGTCCAACCCGCGCTTAAAACAATCGAGGGACCCCACCTCCACCATCATCCTACGCTGGACACGTTCAAGTGAATTTATATCCATTCTATAGTACGGCGACCAAAACTGAACTGCATAATCTAAATAGGGCCTAACCAGAGCAAGATATAGCTGAAGAACCACACCAGGTGTCTTGTTACTAACACTTCGATTAATAAATCCCAGTGTCCTATTCGCCTTATTACGAACATTAATGCATTGATCCTTTTGTTTTAAATTCTTACTACTCATAACTCCCAGATCCCTTTCGCAATCCGACTTCGCAATCTCAACACCATCTAGCTCGTATCTTGTAACTCTATCATCATTACCCAGCCTCAAAACTCTACATTCATCAGCATTAATCTGCATCTGCCAATCTTTTGACCATTCTAAAACCCTATTTAGATCAACTTGAAGTGATAGCGAGTCTTCTTTCGTGTTGATTTCCCTACCGATTTTTGTATCATCGGCAAATTTGCAGATGTTGCTACTCAAACCTCAATCTAAATCTGAAATCTCAATCTAAACCTGAAAATAATTGGATTTAAACTATTTCACACAGATAGATATATTAGCTGAGGAGGGGGAGTAGCCATATATGTTAGGGACAATTTGAAATGTAGTCTCAAAGAAGGAATCAAAACTGAGCCACACACAGAAACTATTTGGATAGAATTAAACGAAAAAGCAAATAATATTATAATAGGAGTTATATATAGGCCACCAAATTTAGACAGAATGGAAGCAAAGCATCTATGGGATGAAATATCTAGAGCATCAAGATATAACAGCATTTATGTCATGGGTGACTTTAATTTTAGTGGATTAAACTGGGTGAACAAAACAGGGAATAGTGAAGCAGAAGATTTTCTAGAATTAATTGACGATTTCATTCTTACGCAACACATTAAGGAACCAACGCGGGAAAATAATATTTTAGATTTAGTGTTAACTAACAGGGAAACACAAATTAATGACATCGAAATAGGGAGTGAGCTAGGGAACAGTGATCACAAAGTAATCAGATTTAGCATAGAATGGAATAGACCTGTAGGAGAAAATTCTGTTAAAGTGCCAGATTTTCGAAAAGCTGATTTTAATAGCCTAAGAAATTTTTTGGGTCAAATAGATTAGAAAGTCTTGGGTATGGGGTGTGGGCCGGTCTTGGAGCGAGACATGAACCCAGCGATAGGTAACGTAAAAGGGAATTTCGATGTGGATTTAATATAACTCTTATTTAGGAATATTCTAAACAAAGCACAGGAACGTAGTATACCATACAAATTGAATAGATCGAATACTAATGACCCAAAGTGGATACCAAATAATTTAAAGAACCTTATAGGTAAAAAGAGAGCTTGGTACAAAAGGATTAAGAATGGGAAAGTCAGTTTAGAACAGGAATTCATACAAATGGCTAGAAATGTTAAAAAAGAGATTAGGAAAGCAAAAAGAAACTGAAGTTTGCATAGCAGAGCAAGCAAAGTCAAATCCTAAAGTTTTTTTTCAGTTATATCGAACTAAGTGAGTCTGGTTGGAGCTCTGAGAGCAGAGATGGATTCCCTGCGGAAGGAGGTACGACGGCTGAGACTTCGGGAGGAAACGAAGGAAGAGGCCAGTGTTGACGGGACCTCATTAAGAAGGACTGACGGGACCAGTATTAAGAAGACCTCGTCTTGGCAAGTTGTGAAAGACAGGGGTCTTAAAAAGACCTTGGCAAAACCGACAACTAATAGCCTACACCTAAGGACTTTTAATGCATTTGACGTATTAGAGGACGAGTGATGTGGTGAACCTGTTGTTCAAAGAGGAGGCAAAGCAACGAGGAGCACTGAAGCGCAGGTCCCTCAAACTGCTCGAAAGGAAAAGGGAGAATTGAAGCGAATTTTGGTTGTGGGAGATTCCCAGGTGAGGTATTTAGACAGAACGTTTTGTGCCAGTGATAGGGGGAACAGATTAAGGGTTTGCTATCCGGGAGCTGGAATTAGTGATATTATTGGAAACATGAATGATATTATGACGGGAAATGGAAACAAACCCATTATTTGTATTAGTGCAGGGGGATAATGATGTTGGGCGAGTTATGAGTGAGGAACTAATACAGAGGTTTAGGACAGCCATTGAATTAGTTAGGAGCAAGGGAGGAATCCCGATCATAACTCGTTGGAAGAAGTGGTTAGAGGTGTTTGTTTGGGTTTAAACTGTTAGCTGATAGAGGTATGGGAATTGATTTGGAGGAAGGAGATAATAAAAGTACGTGTTTGTGGGAGAAAGGAATTGGCAAAATGATCAGGGAAAGAGAAGGGCCTCAAAATAACAATTCACTTAGGGTATATTACACTAACAGTAGAAGTCTAAGAAATAAAATTAACGAATTAAATGCTCTTGTCTGCACAGAAAAAATAGATATTATTGCACTTACCGAAACGTGGATGAATGTAGAAAATAGATAACTATTAGCTGAATATGAAATAAATGGATTTAAACTATTTCACACAGATAGATATATTAGACGAGGAGGGGGAGTAGCCATATATGTTAGGGACAATTTGAAATGTAGTCTCAAAGAGGGAATCAAAACTGAGCGACACACAGAAACTATTTGGATAGAATTATACAAATCCCCAGGGCCGGATGAAGTGTTTGCTAGGGTGCTTAAAGAATGCAAAGAGGAGCTTTGTGACCCACTGTCAACCATATTTAATAAATCAATAGAGTCAGGCAGAGTGCCAGAGTTTTGGAAAGTTGCTAATGTGATACCAGTTTTTAAGAAAGGAGATAGATCACTTGCGTCTAACTATCGACCAATTAGCCTAACGTCTATTGTGGGAAAGTTACTCGAATCTATAATAGCAAATAAAATTCGTCTTCATCTTGAAAAACATAAATTAATAATTGAGTCGCAACATGGTTTTATAAATGGCCGTTCATGTTTAACAAATTTGTTATCTTTTTATTCTAGCATTGTTGAGGCAGTTGATAGTGGTAAGGATTGCGATGTTGTATACCTTGACTTAGCAAAGCTTTTGATACAGTGCCACATGAAAGACTGATTAAAAAGATAGAGTCTCATGGTATTGGGGGTGCTATATTAAGCTGGATTAGGGCATGGCTATACCAAAGGAAACAGAGAGTTAGTATAAATGGAGTCAAGTCAGAGTGGGAAAATGTTGTAAGTGGAGTGCCTCAAGGCTCTGTCCTGGGACCTCTGTTGTTTATAATATATATAAATGATTTAGATTCAGGTTTGAGTAGCAACATTTGCAAATTTGCCGATGATACGAAAATCGGTAGGGAAATTAATTCGGAGGAGGACTCACTATCACTTCAAGTTGATCTAGATAGGGTTTTGAAATGGTCAAAGGATTGGCAGATGCAGTTTAATGCTGATAAATGTAAAGTTCTGAGGTTAGGTAATGATGATAGAGTTACAAGATACGAGCTAGATGGTGTTGTGATTGCGAAGTCGGATTGCGAAAGGGATCTGGGAGTTATGATTAGTAAGAATTTAAAACAAAAGGATCAATGCATAAATGTTCGTAATAAGGCAAATCGGACACTTGGATTTATTAATCGCAGCGTTAGTAACAAGACTCCTGGTGTGGTTCTCAAGCTATATCTTGCTCTAGTTAGGCCCCATTTAGATTATGCAGTTCAGTTTTGGTCGCCATATTATAGAATGGATATAAATTCACTTGAACGTGTCCAGCGTAGGATGACTAAGTTAATTCCCCAAATTAGAAATCTTTCATATGAAGAAAGATTAACAAAGCTTAAGTTGCATTCACTGGAAAGGCGAAGAGTTAGGGGTGACATGATAGAGGTTTACAAGTGGATGAATGGACATAACCGGGGGGATATTAATAGGGTATTAAAAGTATCAACACAGGACAGAACACGAAACAATGGATATAAATTGGATAAGTTTAGATTTAGGAAAGACTTGGGTAAATACTGGTTCAGTAACAGGGTTGTTGATTTGTGGAACCAATTGCCGCGTAACATTGTGGAGGTGGGGTCCCTCGATTGTTTCAAGCACGGGTTGGACAAGTATATGAGTGGGATTGGGTGGTTATAGAATAGGAGCTGCCTCGTATGGGCCAACAGGCCTTCTGCAGTTGCCTTTGTTCTTATGTTCTTATACGAAAAAGCAAATAATATGATAATAGGAGTTATATATAGGCCACCAAATTTAGACAGAATGGAAGCAAAGCTTCTATGGGATGAAATATCTAGGGCATCTAGATCTAACAGTATTTACGTCATGGGTGATTTTAATTTTAGAGGAATAAACTGGTTGAACAAAACAGGGAATAGTGAAGCAGAAGATTTTCTAGAATTAATTGACGATTGCTTTCTTACGCAACACATTAAGGAACCAACACGGGAAAATAATATTTTAGATTTAGTGTTAACTAACAGGGAAACACAAATTAATGACATCGAAATAGGGAGTGAGCTAGGGAACAGTGATCACAAAGAAATCAGATTTAGCATAGAATGTAATAGACCTGTAGGAGAAAATTCTGTTAAAGTGCCAGATTTTCGAAAAACTGATTTTAATAGCCTTAGAAATTTTTTGGGTCAAATTGATTGGAAAGTCTTGGGTATGGGGTGTGGGCCGATCTTGGAGCGAGACATGAACCCAGCGATAGGTGACTTAAATGGGGATTTCGATGTGGATTCAATATATAACTTATTTAAGAATATTCTAAACAAAGGACAGGAACGTAGTATACCATACAAATTGAATAGATCGAATACTAATGACCCAAAGTGGATAACAAAGAATTTGAAGAATGGACATAACCGGGGGGATATTAATAGGGTATTAAAAGTATCAACACAGGACAGAACACGAAACAATGGATATAAATTGGATAAGTTTAGATTTAGGAAAGACTTGGGTAAATACTGGTTCAGTAACAGGGTTGTTGATTTGTGGAACCAATTGCCGCGTAACATTGTGGAGGTGGGGTCCCTCGATTGTTTCAAGCACGGGTTGGACAAGTATATGAGTGGGATTGGGTGGTTATAGAATAGGAGCTGCCTCGTATGGGCCAATAGGCCTTCTGCAGTTACCTTTGTTCTTATGTTCTTATGACTTGGGTAAATACTGGTTCAGTAACAGGGTTGTTGATTTGTGGAACCAATTGCCGCGTAACATTGTGGAGGTGGGGTCCCTCGATTGTTTCAAGCATGGGTTGGACATGTATATGAGTGGGATTGGGTGGTTATAAATAGGAGCTGCCTCGTATGGGCCAACAGGCCCTCTGCAGTTGCCTTTGTTCTTATGTTCTTATGTTCTTAAGAACCTTATAGGTAAAAAGAGAGCTTGGTACAAAAGGATTAAAAATGGGGAGGTCACTTTAGAACTGGAATTCGTACAACTGGTTAGAAATGTTAAAAAAGAGATAAGGAAAGCAAAAAGAAACTATGAAGTTCGCATAGCAGGGCAAGCAAAGACAAATCCTAAAGGGTTTTTTCAGTTATATCGTACTAAGACTAGGGAAAGGATAGGTCCATTAAAAACTGAGACAGGTCAAATAACAGATAGTGATGAAGAGATGAGTAGTATTTTTAATAAATATTTTGTATCTGAACATAAGAACATAAGAACAAAGGTAACTGCAGAAGGCCTATTGGCCCATACGAGGCAGCTCCTATTCTATAACCACCCAATCCCACTCATATACTTGTCCAACCCGTGCTTGAAACAATCGAGGGACCCCACCTCTACAATGTTACGCGGCAATTGGTTCCACAAATCAACAACCCTGTTACTGAACCAGTATTTACCCAAGTCTTTCCTAAATCTAAACTTATCCAATTTATATCCATTGTTTCGTGTTCTGTCCTGTGTTGATACTTTTAATTCCCTATTAATATCCCCCCGGTTATGTCCATTCATCCACTTGTAAACCTCTATCATGTCACCCCTAACTCTTCGCCTTTCCAGTGAATGCAACTTAAGCTTTGTTAATCTTTCTTCATATGAAAGATTTCTAATTTGGGGAATTAACTTAGTCATCCTACGCTGGACACGTTCAAGTGAATTTATATCCATTCTATAATATGGCGACCAAAACTGAACTGCATAATCTAAATGGGGCCTAACTAGAGCAAGATATAGCTTGAGAACCACACCAGGTGTCTTGTTACTACCGCTGCGATTAATAAATCCAAGTGTCCGATTTGCCTTATTACGAACATTTATGCATTGATCCTTTTGTTTTAAATTCTTACTAATCATAACTCCCAGATCCCTTTCGCAATCCGACTTCGCAATCACAACACCATCTAGCTCGTATCTTGTAACTCTATCATCATTACCTAACCTCAGAACTTTACATTTATCAGCATTAAACTGCATCTGCCAATCCTTTGACCATTTCAAAACCCTATCTAGATCAACTTGAAGTGATAGTGAGTCCTCCTCCGAATTAATTTCCCTACCGATTTTCGTATCATCGGCAAATTTGCAAATGTTGCTACTCAAACCTGAATCTAAATCATTTATATATATTATAAACAACAGAGGTCCCAGGACAGAGCCTTGAGGCACTCCACTTACAACATTTTCCCACTCTGACTTGATTCCATTTATACTAACTCTCTGTTTCCTTTGGTATAGCCATGCCCTAATCCAGCTTAATATAGCACCCCCAATACCATGAGACTCTATTTTTTTAATCAGTCTTTCATGTGGCACTGTATCAAAAGCTTTGCTAAAGTCAAGGTATACAACATCGCAATCCTTACCACTATCAACTGCCTCAACAATGCTAGAATAAAAAGATAACAAATTTGTTAAACATGAACGGCCATTTATAAAACCATGTTGCGACTCAATTATTAATTTATGTTTTTCAAGATGAAGACGAATTTTATTTGCTATTATAGATTCGAGTAACTTTCCCACAATAGACGTTAGGCTAATTGGTCGATAGTTAGACGCAAGTGATCTATCTCCTTTCTTAAAAACTGGTATCACATTAGCAACTTTCCAAAACTCTGGCACTCTGCCTGACTCTATTGATTTATTAAATATGGTTGACAGTGGGTCACAAAGCTCCTCTTTGCATTCTTTAAGCACCCTAGCAAACACTTCATCCGGCCCTGGGGATTTGTTTGGTTTGAGTTTTACTATTTGTTTAAGAACATCCTCCCTGGTAACTGCTAAACTCGTCAACCTGTCCTCGTCCCCACCCACATAGACTTGTTCGGCTGAAGGCATATTGTTAAGTTCCTCTTTAGTAAATACAGATACAAAATATTTATTAAAAATACTACTCATCTCTTCATCACTATCTGTTATTTGACCTGTCTCAGTTTTTAATGGACCTATCCTTTCCCTAGTCTTAGTACGATATAACTGAAAAAACCCTTTAGGATTTGTCTTTGCTTGCCCTGCTATGCGAACTTCATAGTTTCTTTTTGCTTTCCTTATCTCTTTTTTAACATTTCTAACCAGTTGTACGAATTCCTGTTCTAAAGTGACCTCCCCATTTTTAATCCTTTTGTACCAAGCTCTCTTTTTACCTATAAGGTTCTTCAAATTCTTTGTTATCCACTTTGGGTCATTAGTATACGATCTATTCAATTTGTATGGTATACTACGTTCCTGTGCTTTGTTTAGAATATTCTTAAATAAGTTATATATTGAATCCACATCGAAATCCCCATTTAAGTCACCTATCGCTGGGTTCATGTCTCGCTCCAAGACCGGCCCACACCCCATACCCAAGCCTTTCCAATCAATTTGACCCAAAAAATTTCTTAGGCTATTAAAATCAGCTTTTCGAAAATCTGGCACTTTAACAGAATTTTCTCCTACTGGTCTATTCCATTCTATGCTAAATCTGATTTCTTTGTGATCACTGCTCCCTAGCTCACTCCCTATTTCGATGTCATTAATTTGCGTTTCCCTGTTAGTTAACACTAAATCTAAAATATTATTTTCCCGTGTTGGTTCCTTAATGTGTTGCGTAAGAAAGCAATCGTCAATTAATTCTAGAAAATCTTCTGCTTCACTATTCCCTGTTTTGTTCAACCAGTTTATTCCGCTAAAATTAAAGTCACCCATGACATAAATACTGTTAGATCTAGATGCTCTAGATATTTCATCCCATAGATGCTTTGCTTCCATTCTGTCTAAATTTGGTGGCCTATATATTACTCCTATTATAATATTATTAGCTTTTTCGTTTAATTCAATCCAAATAGTTTCTGTGTGTGGCTCTGTTTTGATTCCCTCTTTGAGACTACATTTCAAATTGTCCCTAACATATATGGCTACTCCACCTCCTCGTCTAATATATCTATCTGTGTGAAATAGTTTAAATCCATATATTTGATATTCAGCTCATAGTTCTCTATTTTCTACATTCATCCACGTTTCGGTAAGTGCAATAATATCTATTTTTTCTGTGCAGACAAGAGCATTTAATTCGTTAATTTTATTTCTTAGACTTCTACTGTTAGTGTAATATACCCTAAGTGAATTGTTATTTTGCGGACCTTCTCTTTCCCTGATCGTTTTGCCAATTCCTTTCTCCCACAAACACATACTTTTATTACCTCCTTCCTCCAAATCAATTCCCATACCTCTATCTACTAACAGTTTAAACCCAAACAAACACCTCTAACCACTTCTTCTAGCGAGTTCGCAACAGCAACAACCCCAGCTCTCGATAGATGCACCCCATCACGAGCATACATTTCATTTCTTCCATAGAAGTGTTCCCAGTTGTCTATGAAAGATATTGCATTTGATTTGCAATATCTTTCCAGCCGGCAATTGACACCAAGTGCCCTCGATATCCATTCATTTCCCACTCCCTTTCTTGGAAGAATGCCACATATGATCGGGATTCCTCCCTTGCTCCTAACTAACTCTATGGCTGTTTTATACCTCTGAATCAGTTCCTCACTCCTGACTCGACCAACATCATTTCCTCCCACGCTAATGCAAATAATGGGATTGTTCCCATTACCAGCCATAATATCATTCATGTTGTTTATAATATCACCAATGCCAGCTCCGGGATAGCAAACCCTTAACCTGTTCCCCCTATCTCTAGCACAAAACGTTCTATCCAAATACCTTATCTGGGAATCTCCCACAACTAATGTTTGCTTAGGTACTTCCTTTACTTTCTGAGGGGCCTGCGCTTCCTTTCTCTTCGTTGCTTTCCCTTTTGCGCGATCCACAGTCTCTCCACAGCACTCGTCCTCCAAAACGTCAAATGAATTTGAAGTTGCTATGGCGTTTGAAGGCGGCTTTATCAAAGTCTTCTTAAGGCCCCTGTCTTTCGCAACTCTCCAAGACGAGGTCCCTTTACTGCTGGTCTCCTCCTTCGTTACTTCTCGTTGTTTTTTAAGCTGACGCACCTCCTCCCGCAGAGAGTCCAACTCTGTCCTCAGGGCTCCCACTAGAGTCACCAGGTCCTTCACTACAACTTCCATATTGCTATGATAATATAACAACACTCAGGAGCTCCGGTTAACACAACCTCTCACTGTGACTTCACCTGACCGCCAAATCTGTATTTACTAAAGAGGAACTTAACAATATGCCTTCAGCCGAACAAGTCTATGTGGGTGGGGACGAGGACAGGTTGACGAGTTTAGCAGTTACCAGGGAGGATGTTCTTAAACAAATAGTAAAACTCAAACCAATCAAATCCCCAGGGCCGGATGAAGTGTTTGCCAGGGTGCTTAAAGAATGCAAAGAGGAGCTTTGTGACCCACTGTCAACCATATTTAATAAATCAATAGAGACAGGCAGAGTGCCAGAGTTTTGGAAAGTTGCTAATGTGATACCAGTTTTTAAGAAAGGAGATAGATCACTTGCGTCTAACTATCGACCAATTAGCCTAACGTCTATTGTGGGAAAGTTACTCGAATCTATAATAGCAAATAAAATTCGTCTTCATCTTGAAAAACATAAATTAATAATTGAGTCGCAACATGGTTTTATAAATGGCCGTTCATGTTTAACAAATTTGTTATCTTTTTATTCTAGCATTGTTGAGGCAGTTGATAGTGGTAAGGATTGCGATGTTGTATACCTTGACTTTAGCAAAGCTTTTGATACAGTGCCACATGAAAGACTGATTAAAAAGATAGAGTCTCATGGTATTGGGGGTGCTATATTAAGCTGGATTAGGGCATGGCTATACCAAAGGAAACAGAGAGTTAGTATAAATGGAATCAAGTCAGAGTGGGAAAATGTTGTAAGTGGAGTGCCTCAAGGCTCTGTCCTGGGACCTCTGTTGTTTATAATATATATAAATGATTTAGATTCAGGTTTGAGTAGCAACATTTGCAAATTTGCCGATGATACGAAAATCGGTAGGGAAATTAATTCGGAGGAGGACTCACTATCACTTCAAGTTGATCTAGATAGGGTTTTGAAATGGTCAAAGGATTGGCAGATGCAGTTTAATGCTGATAAATGTAAAGTTCTGAGGTTAGGTAATGATGATAGAGTTACAAGATACGAGCTAGATGGTGTTGTGATTGCGAAGTCGGATTGCGAAAGGGATCTGGGAGTTATGATTAGTAAGAATTTAAAACAAAAGGATCAATGCATAAATGTTCGTAATAAGGCAAATCGGACACTTGGATTTATTAATCGCAGCATTAGTAACAAGACACCTGGTGTGGTTCTCAAGCTATATCTTGCTCTAGTTAGGCCCCATTTAGATTATGCAGTTCAGTTTTGGTCGCCATATTATAGAATGGATATAAATTCACTTGAACGTGTCCAGCGTAGGATGACTAAGTTAATTCCCCAAATTAGAAATCTTTCATATGAAGAAAGATTAACAAAGCTTAAGTTGCATTCACTGGAAAGGCGAAGAGTTAGGGGCGACATGATAGAGGTTTACAAGTGGGTGAATGGACATAACAAGGGGGATATTAATAGGGTATTAAAAGTATCAACACAGGACAGAACACGAAACAATGGGTATAAATTGGATAAGTTTAGATTTAGGAAAGACTTGGGTAAATACTGGTTCAGTAACAGGGTTGTTGATTTGTGGAACCAATTGCCGCGTAACGTGGTGGAGGTGGGGTCCCTCGATTGTTTCAAGCGCGGGTTGGACAAGTATATGAGTGGGATTGGGTGGTTATAGAATAGGAGCTGCCTCGTATGGGCCAATAGGCCTTCTGCAGTTACCTTTGTTCTTATGTTCTTATAAGAACATAAGAACATAAGAACAAAGGTAACTGCAGAAGGCCTATTGGCCCATACGAGGCAGCTCCTATTCTATAACCACCCAATCCCACTCATATACTTGTCCAACCCGTGCTTGAAACAATCGAGGGACCCCACCTCCACAATGTTACGCGGCAATTGGTTCCACAAATCAACAACCCTGTTACTGAACCAGTATTTACCCAAGTCTTTCCTAAATCTAAACTTATCCAATTTATACCCATTGTTTCGTGTTCTGTCCTGTGTTGATACTTTTAATACCCTATTAATATCCCCCCGGTTATGTCCATTCATCCACTTGTAAACCTCTATCATGTCACCCCTAACTCTTCGCCTTTCCAGTGAATGCAACTTAAGCTTTGTTAATCTTTCTTCATATGAAAGATTTCTAATTTGGGGAATTAACTTAGTCATCCTACGCTGGACACGTTCAAGTGAATTTATATCCATTCTATAATATGGCGACCAAAACTGAACTGCATAATCTAAATGGGGCCTAACTAGAGCAAGATATAGCTTGAGAACCACACCAGGTGTCTTGTTACTAACGCTGCGACTAATAAATCCAAGTGTCCGATTTGCCTTATTACGAACATTTATGTTCGTTCATTATGTTCTTATGAGATTGCGAAGTCGGATTACGAAAGGGATCTGGGAGTTATGATTAGTAAGAATTTAAAACAAAAGGATCAATGCATAAATGTTCGTAATAAGGCAAATCGGACACTTGGATTTATTAATCGCAGCGTTAGTAACAAGACACCTGGTGTGGTTCTCAAGCTATATCTTGCTCTAGTTAGGCCCCATTTAGATTATGCAGTTCAGTTTTGGTCGCCATATTATAGAATGGATATAAATTCATTTGAACGTGTCCAGCGTAGGATGACTAAGTTAATTCCACAAATTAGAAATCTTTCATATGAAGAAAGATTAACAAAGCTTAAGTTGCATTCACTGGAAAGGCGAAGAGTTAGGGGTGACATGATAGAGGTTTACAAGTGGGTGAATGGACATAACAAAGGGGATATTAATAGGGTATTAAAAGTATCAACACAAGACAGAACACGAAACAATGGGTATAAATTGGATAAGTTTAGATTTAGGAAAGACTTGGGTAAATACTGGTTCAGTAACAGGGTTGTTGATTTGTGGAACCAATTACCGCGTAACGAGCTGGAGGTGGGGTCCCTCGATTGTTTCAAGCGCGGGTTGGACAAGTATATGAGTGGGATTGGGTGGTTATAAATAGGAGCAGCCTCGTATGGGCCAATAGGCCTTCTGCAGTTACCTTTGTTCTTATGTTCTTATTTTTAATACCCTATTAATATCCCCCCTGTTATGTCCATTCATCCACTTGTAAACCTCTATCATGTCACCCCTAACTCTTCGCCTTTCCAGTGAATGCAACATAAGCTTTGTTAATCTTTCTTCATATGAAAGATTTCTAATTTAGGGAATTAACTTAGTCATCCTACGTTGGACACGTTCAAGTGATTTTATATCCATTCTATAATACGGCGACCAAAACTGAACTGCATAATCTAAATGGGCCTAGCCAGAGCAAGATATAGCTTGAGAACCACACCAGGTATCTTGTTACTAACGCTTCGATTAATAAATCCCAGTGTCCCTTAAATATGTAATAAATCCCTTCTTTTATGTGCTAGCCATATGCTGTATTGTGACTACCAATTTTTGTCAACTACCATTCAAGCTGTCATTGCAATCAATCATATATTGTTTCTGCTGTATTGTACCTACCAATTTGTTGTCAACTACCATTCAAGCTGTCATTGTAATCAATCTTAGCTACCTATGTGCTTTAATATACTGTACCTACAATTTTCTCTCATCTTTTTTTTTCATTTCATGTAATCTGTTATCATTTTTTTGTCTATAAATTTTGCAAGTATTTACCTCCTTAAAATTTTCTTAGATTAAGGACCTGCCCGAAACGCTGCGCGTGCTAGTGGCTTTACAAGACTGTAATTACCATATTTGTATCCTCACATTCCTTATGTACATTCTTGTATATGCATAAATAAATAAAATAAATAAATAAAATATAACTGAAAAAACCCTTTAGGATTTGTCTTTGCTTGCCCTGCTATGCGAACTTCATAGTTTCTTTTTGCTTTCCTTATCTCTTTTTTAACATTTCTAACCAGTTGTATGAATTCCTGTTCTAAACTGACTTCCCCATTCTTAATCCTTTTGTACCAAGCTCACTTTTTACCTATAAGGTTCTTTAAGTATTTGTTATCCACTTTGGGTCATTAGTATTCGATCTATTCAATTTGTATGGTATACTACGTTCCTGTGCTTTGTTTAGAATATTCTTAAATAAGTTATATATTAAATGTAAAGTTATATACTTACAGTCTCCGTGGTGTAGTGGTAAGACACTCGCCTGGCGTTCCGCCAGCGCTGTCATGGGTTCGTATCCTGGCCGGGGAGGATTTACTGGGCGCAATTCCTTAACTGTAGCCTCTGTTTAACGCAACAGTAAAATATGTACTTGGATGCAAAAACGATTCTTCGCGGCAGGGGATCGTATTCCAGGGACCTGCCCGAAACGCTACGCGTACTAGTGGCTGTACATGAATGTAACAACTCTTGTATATATCTCAAAAAAAAAAAAAAAAAAAAAAAAAAATCCACATCGAAATCCCCTTTTACATCACCTATCACTTGAGTTATGTCTCGCTCCAAGACCGGCCCACACCCCATACCCAAGACTTTAAAATCTATTTGACCCAAAAAAATTCTTAAGCTATTAAAATCAGCTTTTCGAAAATTTGGCACTTTAACAGAATTTTCTCCTACAGGTCTATTCCATTCTATGCTAAATCTGATTACTTTGTGATCACTGTTCCCTAGCTCACTCCCTATTTCGATGTCATTAATTTGTTTCCCTGTTAGTTAACACTAAATCTAAAATATAATTTTCCCGCGTTGGTTCCTTAATGTGTTGCGTAAGAAAGCAATCGTCAATTAATTCTAGAAAATCTTCTGCTTCACTATTCCCTGTTTTGTTCACCCAGTTTATTCCACTAAAATTAAAGTCACCCATGACATAAATACTGTTAGATCTAGATGCTCTAGATATTTCATCCCATAGATGCTTTGCTTCCATTCTGTCTAAATTTGGTGGCCTATATATAACTCCTATTATAATATTATTTGCTTTTTCGTTTAATTCTATCCAAATAGTTTCTGTGTGTGTGGCTCAGTTTTGATTCCCTCTTTGAGACTACATTTCAAATTTCTCCCTAATATATATGGCTACTCCCCCTCCTCGTCTAATATATCTATCTGTGTGAAATAGTTTAAATCCATTTATTTGATATTCAGCTAATAGTTCTCTATTTTCTACATTCATCCACGTTTCGGTAAGTGCAATAATATTCTTATTAATATCTATTTTTTCTGTGCAGACAAGAGCATTTAATTCGTTAATTTTATTTCTTAGACTTCTACTGTTAGTGTAATATACCCTAAGTGAATTGTTATTTTGAGGCCCTTTTCTTTCCCTGATCATTTTGCCAATTCTTTTCTCCCACGAACACATACTTTTATTACCTCTTTCCTCCAAATCAATTCCCATACCACTATCTACTAACAGTTTAAACCCAAACAAACACCTCTAACCACTAAGTGAATTGTTATTTTGAGGCCCTTTTCTTTCCCTGATCATTTTGCCAATTCTTTTCTCCCACGAACACATACTTTTATTACCCCTTTCCTCCAAATCAATTCCCATACCACTATCTACTAACAGTTTAAACCCAAACAAACACCTCTAACCACTGGTTCCAACGAGTTCGCAACAGCAACAACCCCAGCCCTCGATAGATGCACCCCATCACGAGCATACATTTAATTTCTTCCATAGAAGTGTTCCCAGTTGTCTATGAAAGATATTGCATTTGATTTGCAATATCTTTCCAGCCGGCAATTGACACCAAGTGCCCTCGACATCCATTCATTTCCCACTCCCTTTCTTGGAAGAATGCCACATATGATCGGGATTCCTCCCTTGCTCCTAACTAATTCAATGGCTGTCCTGAATCTCTGCATTAGTTCCTCACTCCTAACTCGCCCAACATCATTACCCCCTGCACTAATACAAATAATGGGTTTGTTTCCATTTCCCGTCATAATATCATTCATGTTTTCAACAATATCACCAATTCCAGCTCCCGGATAGCAAACGCTTAATCTGTTCCCCATATCTCTGGCACAAAACGTTCTGTCTAAATACCTCACTTGGGAATCTCCCACAACCAAAATTCGCTTCGGTACCTCCTTAACTTTCTGAGTAGCCTGAGGGGACTGCGCTCTGCCGATCCTCGCTGGTTTCAGTTCCGAGTGAACTGCAGGCTCACTACAGCACTCGTCCTCCAACACGGCAAATGAATTTGCTGACCTTAGGGCGTCTGTAGGTGGCCTTGTCAAGGTCTTCTTAAGACCCCTGTCCTTAACGACTCTCCACGATGAGGTCCTGTCAACACTGGTCTCCTCCTTTGTTTCCTCCCGAAGTCTCAGCCGTCGTACCTCCTCCCGCAGGGAATCCATCTCTGCACTCAGAGCTCCAACCAGACTCACCAAATCACCAGTTACCAGGGAGGATGTAATTAAACAAATAGTTAAACTGAGACCAAACAAATCCCCAGGGTCGGATGAAGTGTTTGCCAGGGAGCTAAAAGAATGCAAAGAGGAGCTTTGCGACCCACTGTCTACCATATTTAATAAATCAATAGAGTTGGTCAGGGTGCCGGAGTTGTGGAGGCTGGCTAATGTGATACCAATTTTTAAGAAAGGAGATAGATCACTTGCGTCAAACTATCGTCCAATTAGCCTAACGTCTATTGTGGGAAAGTTACTTGAATCGATAATTGCAAATAAAATTCTTCTTCATCTTGATAAACACAAATTAATTGTAATTAATTAAACACAAATTAATTGAAAATGCTGGCGGGTGGCACCGGCACTGCTGCAGAAATTTCGTGTTAATTTCGTCTCCACTCAACGTTGCACGGCTTAACTGCTGCCCAGCACGAGTTAGGTGCATGGAGACTTAATATGCCATAACTCACAGCGAACCTCAACAGTAATCAACCAAAATTAACCAATTTTCGCCTGCCTATCTACGACCCTTCTGCCAAGCGTTCACTATACACCTATCCCGATCATAATTCTCCAAGTATCTACCTCTTGGAACACTACCAAGAATCTATCGCCGAAAACATTCCCAAACATAGCAACAAGCAAGGAAGGGGTGCCTCTCGCTCTGCATCCATTACTCCTAGAGACCTGAATGGAACACTGGCAACGCTGCAATCCTCGCCGATGTTGGTAAACACAACATCCGCTCCCCCTCCTCACTCCCCCCCCTTCAACTCAACTTGAATCTCAAGCTCTAGAATTCATTCAATCTATGGCTCCCTGTCTAAACTTCAAACCTCTCAGAAGTAACCCATGGCTGCAGAAACTGCACAACCTTGTGCTAATGCAATCTGACGCTATTTCGGCCCTCCAAGCCACAGTCACCCGACAACAACAAACCTTTGACCACCTCCTTGAATCGTCGACGAACAACAACCAAGAAATTCTCAACTTACAAACTGTTGCAAATGGTGCAATGGATCAAATATATAACATTCAGGCCGAGGAAACCCTCTCAGCTCAAAGTGACCTCCTTCAAAAGCTGGAAAAACAGATCAATCTCCTTCAGATTCACCAGGCGGCTTCCGAAGATGACCAAGAGCAACAACAACTTCATGACTCCCTGATAATTAGCTCTACTGATCTACCTATGAACAACAAGGTGAGAATTGTTGTAACATAGCCCACACTCTAATTAATTCAAAGATCAAAGTCAATGTTGATATCAAATGAGCTATCAGGATAGATTAAAACAATTCCCGTAGCAGTAGGAGAATGCTCATCAAATCCCTCTGTTAAGTTTGATCTCATACAATTAGCTGCTAAGCAAAAAACCAACTGTTATAACAAAATGGTGGGTTTGCTATGGGGGAATCTAGTGCTATTCAGGGGTAATGTCAGTCAGAATAAAGATGTATCTATTTGGGGAGATCAGTAAGGCCCGGCCCCCCATGGAAACTAGAAGTAGTGCTGACTACTTGGCTACACAACAAGGTCAGTCTAGGGAATGATCAAGATCTCCTACACAGGAAGAACGATACTCTTATAATTCATGTACTTATTTATTAACCCCTTAACAACCCCCCATATACATTCACACCAATAACAATGATAATAATAAATTTACCACACTACCTTACGTTAGAAGCCTTGGTCCACATAACCAGGATACAAGGTTTTACACTGAACACAAGCTAGGGTAAAGCTCTACTATTGAATAACTTGAAGTTAGAGTCAGCTTAGGGTAGGGGACCACGTGGTTCCAATGGGACCCCCTTTAGAATAACTAGTAATACAAACTCTAAAAACACCTACTACACACAAAATATACTACTCTACACATACAACATGAGTATGCCAGAGATTGAATAATGTACTCAGTATACTTATCTTGAACAAGACACAGAAATAAGGAAATAAAGAGGAAGGAGGAGGTAGTTCCTTTCACCACAGCCAGCAACCAGAGAAGGCCGCTTCAGCCCAGATCATCCAGCCTCCCGCATCGTGTGGTGCCGGAAAGAGCCTAATTGATCGTGCAGCTAAGCACATTAAAAATCTTCCCCTATGCAACGTATTGTTACTTTACAAATGATTAAAGTATTAGTAAACATAGTTCGTGCCTATGTTATTATTTAATAATCAACCCGCCAGCTCAGTCTTTGAATGCTCTTTGAGAAACAAGAATAGTCTTACGTCTGGCAGGGAAGATACAAACAAAGACACATCGAGTTGCGATTTACTACTCTAACGTAGCTTATTTAGTTCAATTTTGACCTCTGGTTTCCACTGAAGAACCCAGGGTCGTAACACTTATCTTATTTAAGTTTTTCATGCCCGAAACGCTTTGCGTAATAGTGGCTTTAGGCATTGTATGTACTAGCTCTATCTATAAGTCCACCAATCTTTGTAAAAATTTCTTGTATGTATGTACCTTACCTAAATAAACATTTATTTATTTATTTTATTTATTTTATCGGGACATTATTTTATCTATATGCTTACTGATATTGATCCTGATCGAAATCTTCTGTCGCATATCCACACAAATCAGCACATTGATCATCATTATTGCAGGTATTACACAGCAAATCTTGCAAAAAACAAACTCCTAAATAGCACCTGCTTATCAGTTTACAACCAAAACGTTAGGTCACTTGGTAAACACTTTGATGATATAAATGCACTACTTACAGCACTAGGTACTAAATTATCATTCATCATTTTAACGGAAACTTGACTAAGTAATGACTATA
This sequence comes from Procambarus clarkii, assembly GCF_020424385.1. Classification (NCBI taxonomy): domain Eukaryota; kingdom Metazoa; phylum Arthropoda; class Malacostraca; order Decapoda; family Cambaridae; genus Procambarus; species Procambarus clarkii. Next base: position 28,459 of record NW_025570983.1, read on the forward strand.
CCCAACTCTACAATTTAGCTGGTTATAAAGCCATTCATAACTGCAGGCCTAATAAAAAAGGTGGTGGCACAGCAATATATTACAAAGATACCTTCATTTGCAATAGTGTTATTAGTGATAGAGACGACTATTGTGAATATACCTTTGCCAAGTTCTCCAGTAAATCCCTTAAATCCTCCCTGACTATCAGTGCCATCTATAGATTTCCTAATACCAACATAGCTTTATTCTCAGACAATGTAAGGAATCTTATGCAATCTTTTCTTCAAAAAACTCTTAGCCTTTATAACACCCACTGTCCTATGCTTACAAAACAAGTCACAACCATAAGGCTTAACAATCCCTGGCTTACAAAGGGAATACTTAAATCCATTAATAAAAAAACATGACCTTGAGAAGAAGTATAGGTTAGGAATTGTCTCCAAAGAATTCTCAAAGAATTACTCATTATTGCTATCTAAGATAATTAGACGAGCCAAAACTAAATACTACGAAGATAAATTTACCCAAATAAAGAGCAACATTAAAAAAACTTGGAGCACAATTTCACAAATATTGGGATCAAAGAAGACTTTAAATAACAAACCAACACTCCTGTCCAATAACGATGGTCAGCTTTCAGCCTCTGATTCTGCTATTGAGTTCAATAGGTTCTTCTCTTCCATTGGGTTATCCCTTGCAAATGATATTCCATCTTCCAGTACTGACGTTAAGGACTATCTTACAGGTAATTATCCACAGTCTCTGTACCTAAAGCCTATTAATTCCACTGACGTCAATGAGATAATCCTTTCCCTTAAAACCAAGTCTAGTGCCCTTGAGGAGACACCAACTTTAATTTACAAAAAAGCCTCCAGATCTTTAGCCCCTGCTATTGCATTGCTCTTCAGCAAGTCACTTGAACTCCAAACCTTTCCAGATATTCTAAAAAAAAGCGAGAGTAATGCCTGTCCACAAATGTGGTGATCTCACAGATGTTAACAACTACAGACCTATATCAATCCTGCCAAACTTGTCAAAAATTTTGAAAAATTAATCTATAAGCAGCTTTACTCTTATCTAGCCAAACTCAATATACTTAGCTCTTGCCAATATGGATTCAGACCCAAAAACAACACTAATGATGCACTTATTAGTATGCTTAACTCGATTCATACAGCTCTTGATAAAAATGAGTTCCCTGTTGGGTTATTTGTGGACCTGCGTAAAGCTTTTGACACTGTCACCCACCAAAACCTTCTTCTTAAATTACATCATTATGGAGTCAGAGGACACTCCCTGCAATACCTCAAATCCTACCTTACTGACAGGCTCCAATATGTTTCTGTGAATAATTCAATTTCTCCCACCCTACCCATTAACATTGGTGTTCCTCAGGGCAGCATACTTGAACCTCTCCTCTTTCTCATCTACATTAATGACCTTCCAAATGCCTCCCAACACCTCAAACCAATTCTATTTGCTGACGACACAACCTTTATTTACTCCAGTCCTGACCCCCTTGCTCTAAATGCCACAGTAAATACTGAGCTAAATAAAGTCCATCTTTGGCTAACTGCCAACAAACTCACCCTTAACATTGACAAAACTTTCTATATTCTGTTTGGCAATAAATCCTCTAATCAAATAAATCTCAAAATAAACAATACCCAAATTTGTAACAAATTAGATGGCAAATTCCTTGGCATTCTCATTGACCACAAGCTGAATTTCCAGGAACACATTCTAAATATATCAAAAAAAGTTTCAAAACTGTTGGCATTCTTTCTAAGATCAGATATTATGTACCCCGCCCTGCCCTGGTGACTCTCTATTACTCCCTTAACTATCCATATCTCAACTATGGTATTTGTGCTTGGGGCTCTTCTACCCAAAATCATTTACGTCCTCTAATTACTCAACACAAAGCTGCTATTAGGACAATATCCAACTCTGGCCCCAGACATCACTCGGTACCCCTACTCAAATCTCTGAATATGTTAGACATTAAGTCACTGCACATTCTCTCATGTGTATTATACATATATAAAACGCTAAACTGTAATGCCAATCCTGACCTCAAAAGCTTCATAGAAGGTTGTAACAGAACCCATGAGCACCACACCAGAAATAAATACAGTTTTGATATTCCTAGAGTACGACTTAATCAAACTAGAAATGCTCTACAAATCAAGGGACCCAGATTGTGGAATGACCTTCCCAACCATGTTAAAGACTGTACCTCTCTCAACCAGTTTAAGATAAATACGAAGCTATACCTAATAAATTCCCTGTAACCTACCTTACCCTTCTATTGTCAACCCATGTATGTTTTTTTTTTAAAGAGCGCTGTTTGTCGACAGAATTGTATTTGTGCTGCTTTTTCAGCTATGTTTTCATTTCATGTTTTCATTTTACTCTTTATGCTCAATTAGTATTAAGCTTTAGTCATTTAAGTTTTTCATGCCCGAAAAGCTTTGCATAATAGTAGCTTTAGGCATTGTATGTACTAGCTCTATCTATAAGTCCACCAATCTTTGTAAAAATTTCTTGTATGTATGTACCTTACCTAAATAAACATTTATTTATTTATTTATTTATCTTATCATAAATAACAATCTCAACAAAAATCACATCATTCTGGGAGGTGATTTCAATATTGACCTGGGTCTTCAAAACAACCCTCAAGTTGACTATTTCCGTAACAGCATGCACTCCTGTATGCTAATCCCCACAATCACCAAGCCCACCTGTCACTCAAACATCTGCCACTACCCTGGATCACCTATGGACTAATATAACAGCTTCCCTTACATCTGGGGTAATTTATGACAGAACAACTGACCACTATCCTACCTTCCTCATAGCAAACTTGGACACATCACCACCAGAAACCAAGAAACTCTCATTCAGGCTACATAGTGAATCAGCTTTAGGCAATCTCTCTAATGCATTTCACAATATTAACTGGGAATCTGAATTTAATAATACACAGGATATAAACTCATCAACTAACCTCTTTCTCTACAAAACTCTAAGCCTCTACAATACTCACTGTCCCCTCCTTACCAAACAAGTAACTGATAAAAGAAAAAATAACCCGTGGCTCACAAGTGGCATAATTAAATCGATCAACAAAAAACATGAATATGAAAAGAAATTTAGGAGTGGCCTAGTTTCAAAGGAAGTAGTTAAAAGGTACTCATCAGTGCTTACCAGTATCATAAGAATAGCAAAACTTTCATATTATGAGAGGCAAGAGGCAACATGAAAAGCACATGGAAACCATCTCTAATATCCTAGGAACTAAACAACACTCCCACAACCAGATAACACTCTCTAAGGATGGCCTTACACCGTCATCTGACTTAGAAATGGCGAATGAATTTAATGGCTTCTTTTCATCGATTGGTGCTAACCTTGCAAGTAAAATCCCACACTCAGACACATATCAACACATATCTCTCAGGCAGCTATCCAAACTCTCTTCTCCTTTCACCAGTCAGCCCGACAGATGTTGTGTCCATCATACACTTACTAAAAACCAAAGCTGGGAACATCAGTGAAATCCCATCCATTGTATACAAGAGCCCCTCCCATGCCCTTGCGCCACCTATAGCTCTGCTGTTCAACAAATCCCTTGAGTGTCATACCTTCCCTGATATCCTTAAAAAAGCAAGAGTAACGCCAGTTCATAAAGGAGGTAATCCGGCAGACATAAACAACTATAGACCAATATCGAACCTACCCATCCTATCAAAAATATTTGAAAAAATTATCTACAAACAGCTCTACTCCTATCGTAAAATTCGACATTCTTAGCCCCTGTCAGTTTGGCTTCCGCTCTCAAAAGAGTACCAACGATGCAATTATTAGTCTCCTTGATATAATTTACTCTGCCCTTGACAAAAATGAGTTTCCGATTGGACTCTTCATTGACCTGAGAAAAGCCTTTGATACTGTTAATCACGATTACCTCTTATGTAAACTCCATCATTATGGAATCCGAAGCCATGTACTGGACTATATCCAATCCTATCTTAGTGATAGACACCAATGTGTAGCCATCAATAATATAACCTCTCCCATTCTACCAATAACCGTTGGAGTGACCTACCAATAATAATAACATTATTATTGCAATAATGGAAGGATTAGTGAAGGATTTGGTGAGTCTGGTTGGAGCTCTGAGAGTAGAGATGGATTCCTTGCGGGAGGAGGTACGACGGCTGAGACTTCGGGAGGAAACGAAGGAGGAGGCCAGTGTTGACGGGACCTCATTAAGAAGGACTGACGGGACCAGTATTAAGAAGTCCTCGTCTTGGCAAGTTGTGAAAGACAGGGGTCTTAAGAAGACCTTGGCAAAACCAGATCTTCAAATCTTCCTTCCAGAAGACCTTGGCAAAACCGACAACTAATAGCCTACACCTAAGGACTTTTAACGCATTTGACGTATTAGAGGACGAGTGCTGTGTTGAACCTGTTGTTCAACGAGGTGGCAAAGACAAAGTAACGAGGAGCATTGAAGCGAAGGTCCCTCAAACTGCTCGAAAGGAAAAGGGAGAATTGAAGCGAATTTTGGTTGTGGGAGATTCCCAGGTGAGGTATTTAGACAGAACGTTTTGTGCCAGAGATAGGGGGAACAGATTAAGGGTTTGCTATCCGGGAGCTGGAATTGGTGATATTGTTGGAAACATGAATGATATTATGACAGGAAATGGGAACAAACCCATTATTTGTATTAGTGCAGGGGGTAATGATGTTGGACGAGTTAGGAGTGAGGAACTAATACAGAGATTCAGGACAGCCATTGAATTAGTTAGGAGCAGGGGAGGAATCCCGATCATATGTGGCATTCTTCCAAGAAGGGGAGTGGGAAATGAATGGATGTCAAGGGCACTTGGTGTCAATTGCCGGCTGGAAAGATATTGCAAATCAAATGCAATATCTTTAATAGACAACTGGGAACACTTATATGGAAGAAATGAAATGTATGCTCGTGATGGGGTGCATCTATCGAGAGCTGGGGTTGTTGCTGTTGCGAACTCGTTGGAAGAAGTGGTTAGAGGTGTTTGTTTGGGTTTAAACTGTTAGTAGATAGAGGTATGAGAATTGATTTGGAGGAAGGAGATAATAAAAGTATGTGTTTGTGGGAAAAAGGAATTGGCAAAATGATCAGGGAAAGAGAAGGGCCTCAAAATAACAATTCAATTAGGGTATATTACACTAACAGTAGAAGTCTAAGAAATAAAATTAACGAATTAAATGCTCTTGTCTGCACAGAAAAAATAGATATTATTGCACTTACCGAAACGTGGATGAATGTAGAAAATAGAGAACTATTAGCTGAATATCAAATAAATGGATTTAAACTATTTCACACAGATAGATATATTAGACGAGGAGGGGGAGTAGCCATATATGTTAGGGACAATTTGAAATGTAGTCTCAAAGAGGGAATCAAAACTGAGCCACACACAGAAACTATTTGGATAGAATTATACGAAAAAGCAAATAATATTATAATAGGAGTTATATATAGGCCACCAAATTTAGACAGAATGGAAGCAAAGCATCTATGGGATGAAATATCTAGGGCATCTAGATCTAACAGTATTTACGTCATGGGTGACTTTAAATTTAGTGGAATAAACTGATTGAACAAAACAGGGAATAGTGAAGTAGAAGATTTTCTAGAATTAATTGACGATTGCTTTCTTACGCAACACATTAAGGAACCAACACGGGAAAATAATATTTTAGATTTAGTGTTAACTAACAGGTAAACACAAATTAATGACATCGAAATAGGGAGTGAGCTAGGGAACAGTGATCACAAAGAAATCAGATTTAGCATAGAATGGAATAGACCTGTAGGAGAAAATTCTGTTAAAGTGCCAGATTTTCGAAAAGCTGATTTTAATAGCCTAAGAAATTTTTTGGGTCAAATTGATTGGAAAGTCTTGGGTATGGGGTGGGGGCCGGTCTTGGAGCGAGACATGAACCCAGCGATAGGTGACGTAAATGGGGATTTCGATGTGGATTCAATATATAACTTATTTAAGAATATTCTAAACAAAGCACAGGAACGTAGTATACCATACAAATTGAATAGATCGAATACTAATGACCCAAAGTGGATAACAAAGAATTTGAAGAACCTTATAGGTAAAAAGAGAGCGTGGTACAAAAGGATTAAGAATGGGGAAGTCAGTTTAAAACAGGAATTCGTACAACTGGTTTGAAATGTTAAAAAAGAGATAAGGAAAGCAAAAAAAAACTATGAAGTTCGCATAGCAGGGCAAGCAAAGACAAATCCTAAAGGGTTTTTTCAGTTATATTTTATTTATTTATTTTATTTATTTATGCATATACAAGAATGCACATAAGGAATGTGAGGATACAAATATGGTAATTACAGTCTTGTAAAGCCACTAGCACGCGCAGCGTTTCGGGCAGGTCCTTAATCTAAGAAAATTTTAAGGAGGTAAATACTTGCAAAATTTATAGACAAAAAAATGATAACAGATTACATGAAATGAAAAAAAAAAAGATGAGAGAAAATTGTAGGTACAGTATATTAAAGCACATAGGTAGCTAAGATTGATTGCAATGACAGCTTGAATGGTAGTTGACAACAAATTGGTAGGTACAATACAGCAGAAACAATATATGATCGATTGCAATGACAGCTTGAATGGTAGTTGACAAAAATTGGTAGTCACAATACAGCATATGGCTAGCACATAAAAGAAGACAGCAATGAACACAATGATAAGGTTGTTTTAAGGTTGTCTCCTTTCTTAAAAACTGGTATCACATTAGCAACTTTCCAAAACTCTGGCACTCGGCCTGACTCTATTGATTTATTAAATATGGTTGACAGTGGGTCACAAAGCTCCTCTTTGCATTCTTTAAGCACCCTAGCAAACACTTCATCCGGCCCTGGGGATTTGTTTGGTTTGAGTTTTACTATTTGTTTAAGAACATCCTCCCTGGTAACTGCTAAACTCGTCAACCTGTCCTCGTCCCCACCCACATAGACTTGTTCGGCTGAAGGCATATTGTTAAGTTCCTCTTTAGTAAATACAGATACAAAATATTTATTAAAAATACTACTCATCTCTTCATCACTATCTGTTATTTGACCTGTCTCAGTTTTTAATGGACCTATCCTTTCCCTAGTCTTAGTACGATATAACTGAAAAAACCCTTTAGGATTTGTCTTTGCTTGCCCTGCTATGCGAACTTCATAGTTTCTTTTTGCTTTCCTTATCTCTTTTTTAACATTTCTAACCAGTTGTACGAATTCCTGTTCTAAAGTGACCTCCCCATTTTTAATCCTTTTGTACCAAGCTCTCTTTTTACCTATAAGGTTCTTCAAATTCTTTGTTATCCACTTTGGGTCATTAGTATACGATCTATTCAATTTGTATGGTATACTACGTTCCTGTGCTTTGTTTAGAATATTCTTAAATAAGTTATATATTGAATCCACATCGAAATCCCCATTTAAGTCACCTATCGCTGGGTTCCTGTCTCGCTCCAAGACCGGCCCACACCCCATACCCAAACCTTTCCAATCAATTTGACCCAAAAAATTTCTTAGGCTATTAAAATCAGCTTTTCGAAAATCTGGCACTTTAACAGAATTTTCTCCTACTGGTCTATTCCATTCTATGCTAAATCTGATTTCTTTGTGATCACTGCTCCCTAGCTCACTCCCTATTTCGATGTCATTAATTTGCGTTTCCCTGTTAGTTAACACTAAATCTAAAATATTATTTTCCCGTGTTGGTTCCTTAATGTGTTGCGTAAGAAAGCAATCGTCAATTAATTCTAGAAAATCTTCTGCTTCACTATTCCCTGTTTTGTTCAACCAGTTTATTCCGCTAAAATTAAAGTCACCCATGACATAAATACTGTTAGATCTAGATGCTCTAGATATTTCATCCCATAGATGCTTTGCTTCCATTCTGTCTAAATTTGGTGGCCTATATATTACTCCTATTATAATATTATTAGCTTTTTCGTTTAATTCAATCCAAATAGTTTCTGTGTGTGGCTCTGTTTTGATTCCCTCTTTGAGACTACATTTCAAATTATCCCTAACATATATGGCTACTCCACCTCCTCGTCTAATATATCTATCTGTGTGAAATAGTTTAAATCCATATATTTGATATTCAGCTAATAGTTCTCTATCATTTTCTACATTCATCCACGTTTCGGTAAGTGCAATAATATCTATTTTTTCTGTGCAGACAAGAGCATTTAATTCGTTAATTTTATTTCTTAGACTTCTACTGTTAGTGTAATATACCCTAAGTGAATTGTTATTTTGCGGACCTTCTCTTTCCCTGATCGTTTTGCCAATTCCTTTCTCCCACAAACACATACTTTTATTACCTCCTTCCTCCAAATCAATTCCCATACCTCTATCTACTAACAGTTTAAACCCAAACAAACACCTCTAACCACTTCTTCTAGCGAGTTCGCAACAGCAACAACCCCAGCTCTCGATAGATGCAGCCCATCACGAGCATACATTTCATTTCTTCCATAGAAGTGTTCCCAGTTGTCTATGAAAGATATTGCATTTGATTTGCAATATCTTTCCAGCCGGCAATTGACACCAAGTGCCCTCGATATCCATTCATTTCCCACTCCCTTTCTTGGAAGAATGCCACATATGATCGGGATTCCTCCCTTGCTCCTAACTAACTCTATGGCTGTTTTATACCTCTGAATCAGTTCCTCACTCCTGACTCGACCAACATCATTTCCTCCCACGCTAATGCAAATAATGGGATTGTTCCCATTACCAGCCATAATATCATTCATGTTGTTTATAATATCACCAATGCCAGCTCCGGGATAGCAAACCCTTAACCTGTTCCCCCTATCTCTAGCACAAAACGTTCTATCCAAATACCTTATCTGGGAATCTCCCACAACTAATGTTTGCTTAGGTACTTCCTTTACTTTCTGAGGGGCCTGCGCTTCCTTTCTCTTCGTTGCTTTCCCTTTTGCGCGATCCACAGTCTCTCCACAGCACTCGTCCTCCAAAACGTCAAATGAATTTGAAGTTGCTATGGCGTTTGAAGGCGGCTTTATCAAAGTCTTCTTAAGGCCCCTGTCTTTCGCAACTCTCCAAGACGAGGTCCCTTTACTGCTGGTCTCCTCCTTCGTTACTTCTCGTTGTTTTTTAAGCTGACGCACCTCCTCCCGCAGAGAGTCCAACTCTGTCCTCAGGGCTCCCACTAGAGTCACCAGGTCCTTCACTACAACTTCCATATTGCTATGATAATATAACAACACTCAGGAGCTCCGGTTAACACAACCTCTCACTGTGACTTCACCTGACCGACTGAAAGACTAATTAAAAATATAGAAGCTCATGGTATTGGGGGTGCTATATTAAGTTGGATTAGGGCATGGCTATTCCAAAGGAAACAGAGAGTTAGTATAAATGGGGTTAATCAGAGTGGGATAATGTTGTAAGTGGAGTGCCTCAGGGCTCTGTCCTGGGACCTCTGTTGTTTATAATATATATCAATGATTTAGTTTCAGGTTTGAGTAGCAACATTTTCAAATTTGCCGATGATACAAAAATCGGTAGGGAAATTAACACGGAAGAAGACTCACTATAACTTCAAGTTGATCTAAATAGGGGTTTGAAATGGTCAAAGGATTGGCAGATGCAGTTTAATGCTGATAAATGTAAAAGTTTTGAGGCTAGGTAATGATGATAGAGTTACAAGTTACGAGCTAGATAGTGTTGAGATTGCGAAGTTGAATTGCGAAAGGGATCTGGGAGTTATGATAAGTAAGAATTTAAAACACAATGATCAATGCAGGAATGTTTGTAATAAGGCAAATAGGACACTGGGATTTATTAATGGAAGCGTTAGTAACAAGACACCTGGTGTGGCTCTTCAGCTATATCTTGCTCTGGTTAGGCCCCATTTAGATTATGCAGTTCAGTTTTGGTCGCCATATTATAGAATGGATATAAATTCACTTGAACGTGTCCAGCGTAGGATGACTAAGTTAATTCCCCAAATTAGAAATCTTTCATATGAAGAAAGGTTAACAAAGCTTAAATTGCATTCACTGGAAAGGCGAAGAGTTAGGGGTGACAAGATAAAGGTTTACAAGTGGATGAATGGACATAACAAAGGAGATATTAATAGGGTATTAAAAGTATCAACACAAGACAGAACACGAAACAATGGGTATAAATTGGATAAGTTTAGATTTAGGAATGACTTGGGTAAATACTATTTCGGTAACAGGGTTGTTGATTTGTGGAACCAATTACCGCGTAACGTGGTGGAGGTGGGGTCCCTCGATTGTTTCAAGTGCGGGTTGGACAAGTAGATGAGTGGGATTGTGTGGTTATAGATAGGAGCTGCCTCGTATGGGCCAATAGGCCTTCTGCAGTTACCTTTGTTCTTATGTTCTTCATTTGGGTAAATTTATCTTCGTAGGATTTAGTTTTGGCTCGTCTAATTATCTTAGATAGCAATAACGAGTAATTCTTTGAGAATTCTTTGGAGACAATTCCTAACCTATACTTCTTCTCAAGGTAATGTTTTTTATTAATGGATTTAAGTATTCCCTCTGTAAGCCTGGGATTGTTAAGCCTTTTGGTTGTGACTTGTTTTGTAAGAATAGGACAGTGGGTGTTATAAAGACTAAGAGTTTTTTGAAGAAAAGATTGCACTGCTAGGTTGATGTCCTCTATGTTACCTAACTCGGACCCCCAGTTGACATTATCAGCAGCAGTTATAAAATTGTTTATAGCAGTTTCATTGTGCAGCCTAAAACTTAACTCCCTTGACTCTAGAGGTGGTTTGCTAATGTTAGTTAAGAGAAATGTGGGGTAATGGTCTGTAGTGCTATCGGTGATTATACCTGAAGTAAGGGAAGAGGTTATGTTTGTCCAGATGTGATCTAGAGTCGTGGCAGTACTATCAGTGATTCTAGTAGGTCTAGTGAAGGAAGCAGGAATTCATACAGTTGAGGAAGCTAACAGCAGTAGGGTGTTCAGGCTCGCAGAGGTCAATATTAAAGTCCCCTGCGATAATTAGATGGTTTTTCTTCAGTCTGTTATCTAGTATTAGATTTCTAAGGTTTGAATTGAATTCGGACACATCAGTGTTAGGAATTCTATAGACTGCACCCACAGACAGGACAGACTCGGCACCCTTGACTCTGAAGCTGGCGAAGATATACTCCCCACAGCAGTCTCTAGTTCTAATTTCTTTTAAGCATGTTAGTTCTTGGTGGTAGTAAAGAGCAGTGCCACCACCTCTCTGAAGTTGACGACAGTTGTGAATTGCCGAGTAGTTAGGCATGTTAAAGAGTTGAGTAGTATCCTCTTTCTTCCATGTTTCAGTAAGTATAATAAAAGAGAATTTGTTGTCAATAGTTTCAATCAAGGCACTAACATCATCAAAGTGTTTACCTAGGGATCTAACATTCAAGTTGATTACAGACATATTGTGATTATGTGTTAATACATTGTTTACATCATGTGCTGCAAAATATCTGCAATCATTAAAGTGATGATTGTCATAGAAAGTGGATAAGAGGTTTAGTTCTGGGTCTATACTTGTCTGCATAAAAAAGCTGGTTGCAGGAAAACAATGCAAGAAAGGCAAATTACAAAGTAGAATTGAGCTATAATAGGGGAAAAAATATATAAACAATACTATACAAAACAAACACAAAATGAACAACAAATAAAAAAATGAGGTAGCTTACAAGGGGCTTACAGGGGTACAAAGGAGTAAGGGAGTATGGCTAGGCTAGGCAACCTAGGTAATAAATGAAATCAAAGAAAAAACATATAAACATGGACTATACAAAACAAAAGATATAGAAATACAAAACAAAGATATAAACAAGACTATACAATACAAAAACAAATTGAGCAAAAAAAGAAAAAAATGAAGTAGATTGCTTACAAGTACTCTCAGGTACACTGTAAGTAACTATTTGCAATTTGAGATGCAGGCAAAGCCAGGGGTACAATGGAGTAAGGGAGCATGGCGAGGCTAGGCAAACTAGGTAATAAATGAAATCAAAGAAAAAGTTGAATAATAAACATAGGCAAATTTAAGCTAATGATTATTAACTATAAATAGTTCAGTTATGACTGTATAATTAATAAGACCTGAAGAAATATTAATGCACTCAATTAATTAAGTTCAGTAAATGACTAGTGAAGAGTAAGTTAAAAATTAAGTCAGAAAATGAAACAAGGAGACTTAGGATACCTAGCCCCACTAGTTGACAGGGGGTTAATTAAGTTAATTCACTGGGAGTGATAATAAAGTGAGACAAACCACATTGGGAGAGGAAAGTGTTGAGGTTCTCTTCATTAGCAATTGTAAACATTTTGCCCTCTGCGGTCTTTTTCACCTTAATCAATCCATCTTTAACGAAGCACTGATGTATCGCATCTGGGTTTTGATGACGAATTTGACGCAGGCGGTAGAGGAGTTGCTGTCTGTTCCTAGTCAAGCACACGTTGATGTATAATCCCTTCCGTTGGGATGCAGCTGTCCGGACAAGATGGGATTTCATGGACTGGGAAGTCAGCTTCAGGCAAATTTTCCGCTGGTTTTCACCTGATGGATTCTTTTTGCTTTCTCTGTAGGCAGCAATAATGTCAGTTTTGTTTAGAATGACCTGCAATTCGTTTTTCGTGAGAGCCTGAGCCATTTCAACACACTTTTCACCTTCACGTTCCACAGGTATATCTTGGGACGACACAATAACAGAGTCTAGCAGCTTTTGCTGGTCTTGTTCTTCCTGGGAGACGGAACGTTGGGCGGATAATGTACTGATACATGCAGTCATTTTGCTGTGAGCTTCCTCCTGTTTTTTTATGGCTTCATCAGTTTTCAGAAGATTGTTTTCCTCACGGAGATCATTCAAGTCATGCTGGAGTTGATCTTGGCTAGCCTTAAAGTTTCTAATATCCTCGCGGAGGAGGGCTATTTCTTGTTGTTGATGATGGAGATTCGCGCGGTTCGCTAGATTCTCATTTTGAAGACTCAAGATGATAGCATTTTGAGACTCGAGGACTAGGCACAACTTTTTGAATCACTGATTCTCGGTCCAGTTAGGGAAATCCGGTGAGGGACCGGAAGCTCGCTTGAATTGCGTAAACTGGGATGTTAGCATGTTAATAGGAGAGGATTGAGAGGACACTGCTCCTTGGCTCAATGGGGTGGAGGGGAGGGCAGCACCGCCGCCACGGACCCCAGAGCTTCCAGACGGAGAAACACGAAGGCTGTTAGAGTTGGCCGGGATGGATGCCTTGTTAAGGGGTTTGTTGCCCATATTTCCCTGCGCAGTCACATTTTTAGGAGATATGATTGGTTAGAATGGACTGGGGGTATATATTGTGAGGAAACTTGCGTTAGGCAGCGCGGTGGCGGGCAGAGGCGGGCAGCATGCACTGATACTCACAGCCGTAGAGGATGTTTTGAAATTTGTTTGAGATGGAATGAGTTGATTTTGGTTGGTTACTTTGGTTTTGCTATAACATAAGAACATAAGAACAAAGGCAAATGCAGAAGGCCTATTGGCCCATACGAGGCAGCTCCTATTCTATAACCACCCAATCCCACTCATATACTTGTCCAACACGCGCTTGAAACAATCGAGGGACCCCACCTCCAGCACGTTACGCGGTAATTGGTTCCACAAATCAACAACCCTGTTACTGAACCAGTATTTACCCAAGTCTTTCCTAAATCTAAACTTATCCAATTTATACCCATTGTTTCGTGTTCTGTCTTGTGTTGATACTTTTAATACCCTATTAATATCCCCTTTGTTATGTCCATTCACCCACTTGTAAACCTCTATCATGTCACCCCTAACTCTTCGCTTTTCCAGTGAATGCAACTTAAGCTTTGTTAATCTTTCTTCATATGAAAGATTTCTAATTTGGGGAATTAACTTAGTCATCCTACGGTGGACCCGTTCAAGTGAATTTATATCCATTCTATAATATGGCGACCAAAACTGAACTGCATAATCTAAATGGGGCCTAACTAGAGCAAGATATAGCTTGAGAACCACACCAGGTGTCTTGTTACTAACGCTGCGATTAATAAATCCAAGTGTCCGATTTGCCTTATTACGAACATTTATGCATTGATCCTTTTGTTTTAAATTCTTACTAATCATAACTCCCAGATCCCTTTCGCAATCCGACTTCGCAATCTCAACACCATCTAGCTCGTATCTTGTAACTCTATCATCATTACCTAGCCTCAGAACTTTACAATTATCAGCATTAAACTGCATTTGCCAATCATTTGACCATTTCAAAACCCTATCTAGATAAACTTGAAGTGATAGTGAGTCCTCCTCCGAATTAATTTCCCTACCGATTTTCGTATCATCGGCAAATTTGCAAATGTTGCTACTCAAACCTGAATCTAAATCATTTATATATATTATAAACAACAGAACATAAGAACATAAGAACAAAGGTAACTGCAGAAGGCCTATTGGCCCATACGAGGCAGCTCCTATTCTATAACCACCCAATCCCACTCATATACTTGTCCAACCCGTGCTTGAAACAATCGAGGGACCCCACCTCCACAATGTTACGCGGCAATTGGTTCCACAAATCAACAACCCTATTACTGAACCAGTATTTACCCAAGTCTCCTATTACTGAACCAGTATTTACCCAAGTCTATTTACCCAAGTCTAAGGACAGAGGTCCCAGGACAGAGCCCTGAGGCACTCCACTTACAACATCTTCCCACTCTGACTTGACTCCATTTATACTAACTCTCTGTTTCCTTTGGAATAGCCATGCCCTAATCCAGTTTAATATAGCACCCCCAATACCATGAGCCTCTATCTTTTTAATCAGTCTTTCATGTGGCACTGTATCAAGAGCTTTGCTAAAGTCAAGGTACACAACATCACAATCCTGACCACTATCAACTGCCTCAACTATGCTAGAATAAAAAGATAACAAATTTGTTAAACATGAACGGCCATTTCTAAAACCATGTTGCGACTCAATTATTAATTTATGTTTTTCAAGATGAAGACGAATTTTATTTGCAATTATAGATTCGAGTAACTTTCCCACAATAGACGTTAGGCTAATTGGTCGATAGTTAGACGCAAGTGATCTATCTCCTTTCTTAAAAACTGGTATCACATTAGCAACTTTCCAAAACTCTGGCACTCTGCCTGACTCTATTGATTTATTAAATATGGTTGACAGTGGGTCACAAAGCTCCTCTTTGCATTCTTTAAGCACCCTGGCAAACACTTCATCTGGCCCTGGGGATTTGTTTGGTTTGAGTTTTACTATTTGTTTAAGAACATCCTCCCTGGTAACTGTTAAACTCGTCAACCTGTCCTCGTCCCCACCCACATAGATTTGTTCGGCTGAAGGCATATTGTTAAGTTCCTCTTTAGTAAATACAGATACAAAATATTTATTAAAAATACTACTCATCTCTTCATCACTATCTGTTATTTGACCTGTCTCAGTTTTTAATGGACCTATTCTTTCCCTAGTCTTAGTACGATATAACTGAAAAAACCCTATAATGATTTGTCTTTGCTTGCCCTGCTATGCGAACTTCATAGTTTCTTTTTGCTTTCCTTATCTCTTTTTTAACATTTCTAACCAGTTGTACGAATTCCAGTTCTAAAGTGACCTCCCCATTTTTAATCCTTTTGTACCAAGCTCTCTTTTTACCTATAAGGTTCTTCAAATTCTTTGTTATCCACTTTGGGTCATTAGTATTCGATCTATTCAATTCGTATGGTATACTACATTCCTGTGCTTTGTTTAGAATATTCTTAAATAAGTTATATATTGAATTCACATCGAAATCCCCATTTACGTCACCTATCGCTGGGTTCATGTCTCCCTCTAAGACCGGCCCACACCCCAAACCCAAGACTTTCCAATCAATTTGACCCAAAGAATTTCTTAGGCTATTAAAATCAGCTTTTCGAAAATCTGGCACTTTAACAGAATTTTCTCCTACAGGTCTATTCTATTCTATGCTAAATCTGATTACTTTGTGATCACTGTTCCCTAGCTCACTCCCTATTTCGATGTCATTAATTTGTGTTTCCCTGTTAGTTAACACTAAATCTAAAATATTATTTTCCCGTGTTGGTTCCTTAATGTGTTGCGTAAGAAAGCAATCGTCAATTAATTCTAGAAAATCTGATTCACTATTCCCTGTTTTGTTCACCCAGTTTATTCCACTAAAATTAAAGTCACCCATGACATAAATACTGTTAGATCTAGATGCTCTAGATATTTCATTCCATAGATGCTTTGCTTCCATTCTGTCTAAATTTGGTGGCCTATATATAACTCCTATTATAATATTATTTGCTTTTTCGTTTAATTCTATCCAAATAGTTTCTGTGTGTGGCTCAGTTTTGATTCCCTCTTTGAGACTACATTTCAAATTGTCCCTAACAAATATGGCTACTCCCCCTCCTCGTCTAATATATCTATCTGTGTGAAAACATGCTTGGACTTCATGTACTTTCATGTCACCCATAATTGTTCGCCTTTCCAATGAATGCAATTTAAGCTGTGTTACTCTTTCTTCATATGAATGGTTTCTAATTTGGGGAATTAACTTAGTCATCCTACGTTGGACACGTTCAAGTGAATTTATATCCATTCTATAGTAAGGCGACCAAAACTGAACTGCATAATCTAAATGGGGCCTAACCAGGGCAAGATATAGCTGAAGAACCACACCAGGTGTCTTGTTACTAACGCTTCGATTAATAAATCTCAGTGACTTATTTGCCTTATTACGAACATTCATGCATTGATCCTTTTGTTTTAAATTCTTACTTATCATAACATAAGAACATACATAAGAACAAAGGTAACTGCAGAAGGCCTACTGGCCCATACGAGGCAGATCCCATTCTATAACCACCCAATCCCTCTCATACACTCGTCCAACCCGCGCTTGAAACAATCGAGGGACACCACCTCCACCACGTTACGCGGCAATTGGTTCCACAAACCAACAACCCTGTTACTGAACAGGGATTTACCCAAGTCTTTCCTAAATCTAAACTTATCCAATTTATACCCATTGTTTCGTGTTCTGTCTTGTGTTGATATTTTTAATACCCTATTAATATCCCCCCTGTTATGTCCATTCATCCAATTGTAAACCTCTATCATGTCACCCCTAACTCTTCGCCTTTCCAGTGAATGCAACTTAAGGTTTGTTAATCTTTCTTCATATGAAAGATTTCTAATTTGGGGAATTAACTTAGTCATCCTACGTTGGACACGTTCAAGTGAATTTATATCCATTTTATAATACGGCGACCAAAACTGAACTGCATAATCTAAATGGGGCCTAACCAGAGCAAGATATAGCTTAAGAACCATACCAGGTGTCTTGTTACTAACGCTTCGATTAATAAATCCTAGTGTCCTATTCGCCTTATTACGAACATTCATGCATTGATCCTTTTGTTTTAAATTCTTACTAATCATAACTCCCAGATCCCTTTCGCAATCCGACTTCGCAATCTCAACACCATCTAGCTCGTATCTCGTAACTCTATCATCATTACCTAGCCTCAGACCTTTACATTTATCAGCATTAAACTACATTTGCCAATCATTTGACCATTTCAAAACCCTATCTAGATCAACTTGAAGTGATAGTGAGTCCTCCTCCGAATTAATTTCCCTACCGATTTTCGTATCATCGGCAAATTTGCAAATGTTGCTACTCAAACCTGAATCTAAATCATTTATATATATTATAAACAACAGAGGTCCAAGGACAGAGCCCTGAGGTACTCCACTAACAAAATTATCCCACTCTGACTTAACCCCATTTATACTAACTCTCTGTTTCCTTTGGAATAGCCATGCCCTAATCCAACTTAATATAGCACCCCCAATACCATGAGCTTCTATTTTTTTAATTAGTCTTTCATGTGGCACTGTATCAAAAGCTTTGCTAAAGTCAAGGTACACAACATCACAATCCTTACCACTATCAACTGCCTCAACTATGCTGGAATAAAAGAAGAAGGATAGCATGAGTTAGTAAGAAGGCTAGCATGAGTTATAATGACTTCGGGAGGAAACGAAGGAGGAGACCAGTGTTGACGAGACCTCATCGTGGAGAGTCGTGAAGAACAGGGGTCTTAAGAAGACCTTGACAAGGCCGCCTACAGACGCCCTAAGGAGAGCAAATTCATTTGCCGTTTTGGAGGACGAGTGCTGTGGTGCGCCTGCAGTTCACTCGGAACGAAAATCAGCAAAGAGCGGCGGAGCGCAGGCCCCTCAACTGCTCGAAAGGAAAAGGGAGAATCGAAGCGAATTTTGGTTGTGGGAGATTCCCAGGTGAGGTATTTAGACAGAACGTTTTGTGCCAGAGATAGGGGGAACAGATTAAGGGTTTGCTATCCGGGAGCTGGAATTGGTGATATTGTTGGAAACATGAATTATATTATGACGGGAAATGGGAACGAACCCATTATTTGTATTAGTGCAGGGGGTAATGATGTTGGGCGAGTTAGGAGTGAGGAACTAATACAGAGATTCAGGACAGCCATTGAATTAGTTAGGAGCAAGGGAGGAATCCCGATCATATGTGGCATTCTTCCAAGAAAGGGAGTGGGAAATGAATGGATGTCGAGGGCACTTGGTGTCAATTGCCGGCTGGAAAGATATTGCAAATCAAATGCAATATCTTTCATAGACAACTGGGAACACTTCTATGGAAGAAATGAAATGTATGCTCGTGATTGGGTGCATCTATCTAGGGCTGGGGTTGTTGCTGTTGCGAACTCGTTGGAACCAGTGGTTAGAGGTGTTTGTTTGGGTTTAAACTGTTAGTAGATAGTGGTATGGGAATTGATTTGGAGGAAGGAGGTAATAAAAGTATGTGTTCGTGGGAGAAAAGAATTCTCAGAATGATCAGGGAAAGAAAAGGGCCTCAAAATAACAATTCACTTAGGGTATATTACACTAACAGTAGAAGTCTAAGAAATAAAATTAATGAATTAAATGCTCTTGTCTGCACAGAAAAAATTGATATTATTGCACTTACCGAAACGTGGATGAATGTAGAAAATAGAGAACTATTAGCTGAATATCAGATAAATGGATTTAAACTATTTCACACAGATAGATATATTAGACGAGGAGGGGGAGTAGCCATATATGTTAGGGACAATTTGAAATGTAGTCTCAAAGAGGGAATCAAAACTGAGCCACACACAGAAACTATTTGGATGGAATTAAATGAAAAAGCAAATAATATTATAATAGGAGTTATATATTGGCCACCAAATTTAGACAGAATGGAAGCAAAGCATCTATGGAATGAAATATCTAGAGCATCTAGATCTAACAGTATTTATGTCATGGGTGACTAATTTTAGTGGAATAAACTGGGTGAACAAAACAGGGAATAGTGAAGCAGAAGATTTTCTAGAATTAATTGACGACTGCTTTCTTACGCAACACATTAAGGAACCAACGCGGGAAAATAATATTTTAGATTTAGTGTTAACTAACAGGGAAACACAAATTAATGACATCGAAATAGGGAGTGAGCTAGGGAACAGTGATCACAAAGTAATCAGATTTAGCATAGAATGGAATAGACCTGTAGGAGAAAATTCTGTTAAAGTGCCAGATTTTCGAAAAGCTGATTTTAATAGCCTAAGAAATTTTTTGGGTCAAATAGATTGGAAACTCTTGGGTATGGGGTGTGGGCCGGTCTTAGAGCGAGACATGAACCCAGCGATAGGTGACGTAAAAGGGGATTTCGATGTGGATTTAATATATAACTTATTTAAGAATATTCTAAACAAAGCAGAGGAACGTAGTATACCATACAAATTGAATAGGTCGAATACTAATGACCCAAAGTGGATAACAAATAATTTAAAGAACCTTATAGGTAAAAAGAGAGCTTGGTACAAAAGGATTAAGAATGGGGAAGTCAGGTTAGAACAGAAATTCATACACCTGGTTAGAAATGTTAAAAAAGAGATTAGGAAAGCAAAAAGAAACTATGAAGTTCGCATAGCAGAGCAAGCAAAGTCAAATCCTAAAGGGTTTTTTCAGTTATATCGAACTAAGACTAGGGAAAGGATAGGTCCATTAAAATCTGAGACAGGTCAAATAACGGATAATGACAAGGAGATGAGTAGTATTTTTAACAAATATTTTATATCTGTATTTACTAAAGAAGAACTTAACAATATGCCTTCAGCCGAACAAGTCTATGTGGGTGGGGACGAGGACAGGTTGACGAGTTTAGCAGTTACCAGGGAGGATGTAATTAAACAATTAGAAAAACTAAAACCAAACAAATCCCCAGGTCCGGATGAAGTGTTTGCCAGGGTGCTTAAAGAATGCAAAGAGGAGCTTTCCGAGCCACTGTCTACCATATTTAATAAATCAATAGAGTCAGGCAGAGTGCCAGAGTCATGGAAGGTAGCTAATGTGGTACCAATTTTTAAGAAAGGAGATAGATCACTTGCGTCAAACTATCGGCCAATTAGCCTAACGTCTATTGTGGGAAAGTTACTTGAATCAATAATTGCAAATACAATTCGTCTCCATCTTGAAAAACATAAATTAATAAATGAGTCGCAACATGGTTTTACAAATGGCCATTCATGTTTAACAAATTTGCTAACTTTTTATTCCAGCATAGTTGAGGCAGTTGATAGTGGTAAGGATTGTGATGTTGTGTACCTTGACTTTAGCAAAGCTTTTGATACAGTGCCACATGAAAGACTAATTAAAAAAATAGCTCATGGTATTGGGGGTGCTATATTAACTTGGATTAGGGCATGGCTATTCCAAAGGAAACAGAGAGTTAGTATAAATGGGGTTAAGTCAGAGTGGGATAATGTTGTTAGTGGAGTACCTCAGGGCTCTGTCCTGGGACCTCTGTTGCTTATAATATATATAAATGATTTAGATTCAGGTTTGAGTAGCAACATTTGCAAATTTGTTGAAGATACGAAAATCGGTAGGGAAATTAATTCGGAGGAGGACTCACTATCATTTCAAGTTGATCTAGATAGGGTTTTGAAATGGTCAAAGGATTGGCAAATGCAGTTTAATGCTGATAAATGTAAAGTTCTGAGGCTAGGTAATGATGATAGAGTTACAAGATACGAGCTAGATGGTGTTGAGATTGCGAAAGGGATCTGGGAGTTATGATTACATAAGAACATAAGAACAAAGGTAACTGCAGAAGGCCTATTGGCCCATACGAGGCAGCTCCTATTCTATAACCACCCAATCCCACTCATATACTTGTCCAACCCGTGCTTGAAACAATCGAGGGACCCCACCTCCACAATGTTACGCGGCAATTGGTTCCACAAATCAACAACCCTGTTACTGAACCAGTATTTACCCAAGTCTTTCCTAAATCTAAACTTATCCAATTTATATCCATTGTTTCGTGTTCTGTCCTGTGTTGATACTTTTAATACCCTATTAATATCCCCCCGGTTATGTCCATTCATCCACTTGTAAACCTCTATCATGTCACCCCTAACTCTTCGCCTTTCCAGTGAATGCAACTTAAGCTTTGTTAATCTTTCTTCATATGAAAGATTTCTAATTTGGGGAATTAACTTAGTCATCCTACGCTGGACACGTTCAAGTGAATTTATATCCATTCTATAATATGGCGACCAAAACTGAACTGCATAATCTAAATGGGGCCTAACTAGAGCAAGATATAGCTTGAGAACCACACCAGGTGTCTTGTTACTAACGCTGCGATTAATAAATCCAAGTGTCCGATTTGCCTTATTACGAACATTTATGCATTGATCCTTTTGTTTTAAATTCTTACTAATCATAACTCCCAGATCCCTTTCGCAATCCGACTTCGCAATCTCAACACCATCTAGCTCGTATCTTGTAACTCTATCATCATTACCTAGCCTCAGAACTTTACAATTATCAGCATTAAACTGCATTTGCCAATCATTTGACCATTTCAAAACCCTATCTAGATAAACTTGAAGTGATAGTGAGTCCTCCTCCGAATTAATTTCCCTACCGATTTTCGTATCATCGGCAAATTTGCAAATGTTGCTACTCAAACCTGAATCTAAATCATTTATATATATTATAAACAACAGAACATAAGAACATAAGAACAAAGGTAACTGCAGAAGGCCTATTGGCCCATACGAGGCAGCTCCTATTCTATAACCACCCAATCCCACTCATATACTTGTCCAACCCGTGCTTGAAACAATCGAGGGACCCCACCTCCACAATGTTACGCGGCAATTGGTTCCACAAATCAACAACCCTATTACTGAACCAGTATTTACCCAAGTCTCCTATTACTGAACCAGTATTTACCCAAGTCTATTTACCCAAGTCTAAGGACAGAGGTCCCAGGACAGAGCCCTGAGGCACTCCACTTACAACATCTTCCCACTCTGACTTGACTCCATTTATACTAACTCTCTGTTTCCTTTGGAATAGCCATGCCCTAATCCAGTTTAATATAGCACCCCCAATACCATGAGCCTCTATCTTTTTAATCAGTCTTTCATGTGGCACTGTATCAAGAGCTTTGCTAAAGTCAAGGTACACAACATCACAATCCTGACCACTATCAACTGCCTCAACTATGCTAGAATAAAAAGATAACAAATTTGTTAAACATGAACGGCCATTTCTAAAACCATGTTGCGACTCAATTATTAATTTATGTTTTTCAAGATGAAGACGAATTTTATTTGCAATTATAGATTCGAGTAACTTTCCCACAATAGACGTTAGGCTAATTGGTCGATAGTTAGACGCAAGTGATCTATCTCCTTTCTTAAAAACTGGTATCACATTAGCAACTTTCCAAAACTCTGGCACTCTGCCTGACTCTATTGATTTATTAAATATGGTTGACAGTGGGTCACAAAGCTCCTCTTTGCATTCTTTAAGCACCCTGGCAAACACTTCATCTGGCCCTGGGGATTTGTTTGGTTTGAGTTTTACTATTTGTTTAAGAACATCCTCCCTGGTAACTGTTAAACTCGTCAACCTGTCCTCGTCCCCACCCACATAGATTTGTTCGGCTGAAGGCATATTGTTAAGTTCCTCTTTAGTAAATACAGATACAAAATATTTATTAAAAATACTACTCATCTCTTCATCACTATCTGTTATTTGACCTGTCTCAGTTTTTAATGGACCTATTCTTTCCCTAGTCTTAGTACGATATAACTGAAAAAAACCCTATAATGATTTGTCTTTGCTTGCCCTGCTATGCGAACTTCATAGTTTCTTTTTGCTTTCCTTATCTCTTTTTTAACATTTCTAACCAGTTGTACGAATTCCAGTTCTAAAGTGACCTCCCCATTTTTAATCCTTTTGTACCAAGCTCTCTTTTTACCTATAAGGTTCTTCAAATTCTTTGTTATCCACTTTGGGTCATTAGTATTCGATCTATTCAATTCGTATGGTATACTACATTCCTGTGCTTTGTTTAGAATATTCTTAAATAAGTTATATATTGAATTCACATCGAAATCCCCATTTACGTCACCTATCGCTGGGTTCATGTCTCCCTCTAAGACCGGCCCACACCCCAAACCCAAGACTTTCCAATCAATTTGACCCAAAGAATTTCTTAGGCTATTAAAATCAGCTTTTCGAAAATCTGGCACTTTAACAGAATTTTCTCCTACAGGTCTATTCTATTCTATGCTAAATCTGATTACTTTGTGATCACTGTTCCCTAGCTCACTCCCTATTTCGATGTCATTAATTTGTGTTTCCCTGTTAGTTAACACTAAATCTAAAATATTATTTTCCCGTGTTGGTTCCTTAATGTGTTGCGTAAGAAAGCAATCGTCAATTAATTCTAGAAAATCTGATTCACTATTCCCTGTTTTGTTCACCCAGTTTATTCCACTAAAATTAAAGTCACCCATGACATAAATACTGTTAGATCTAGATGCTCTAGATATTTCATTCCATAGATGCTTTGCTTCCATTCTGTCTAAATTTGGTGGCCTATATATAACTCCTATTATAATATTATTTGCTTTTTCGTTTAATTCTATCCAAATAGTTTCTGTGTGTGGCTCAGTTTTGATTCCCTCTTTGAGACTACATTTCAAATTGTCCCTAACAAATATGGCTACTCCCCCTCCTCGTCTAATATATCTATCTGTGTGAAAACATGCTTGGACTTCATGTACTTTCATGTCACCCATAATTGTTCGCCTTTCCAATGAATGCAATTTAAGCTGTGTTACTCTTTCTTCATATGAATGGTTTCTAATTTGGGGAATTAACTTAGTCATCCTACGTTGGACACGTTCAAGTGAATTTATATCCATTCTATAGTAAGGCGACCAAAACTGAACTGCATAATCTAAATGGGGCCTAACCAGGGCAAGATATAGCTGAAGAACCACACCAGGTGTCTTGTTACTAACGCTTCGATTAATAAATCTCAGTGACTTATTTGCCTTATTACGAACATTCATGCATTGATCCTTTTGTTTTAAATTCTTACTTATCATAACATAAGAACATACATAAGAACAAAGGTAACTGCAGAAGGCCTACTGGCCCATACGAGGCAGATCCCATTCTATAACCACCCAATCCCTCTCATACACTCGTCCAACCCGCGCTTGAAACAATCGAGGGACACCACCTCCACCACGTTACGCGGCAATTGGTTCCACAAACCAACAACCCTGTTACTGAACAGGGATTTACCCAAGTCTTTCCTAAATCTAAACTTATCCAATTTATACCCATTGTTTCGTGTTCTGTCTTGTGTTGATATTTTTAATACCCTATTAA
This sequence comes from Procambarus clarkii, assembly GCF_020424385.1. Lineage (NCBI taxonomy): Eukaryota > Metazoa > Arthropoda > Malacostraca > Decapoda > Cambaridae > Procambarus > Procambarus clarkii. The sequence continues at coordinate 53,333 of NW_025570983.1, forward strand.
TATCCCCCCTGTTATGTCCATTCATCCAATTGTAAACCTCTATCATGTCACCCCTAACTCTTCGCCTTTCCAGTGAATGCAACTTAAGGTTTGTTAATCTTTCTTCATATGAAAGATTTCTAATTTGGGGAATTAACTTAGTCATCCTACGTTGGACACGTTCAAGTGAATTTATATCCATTTTATAATACGGCGACCAAAACTGAACTGCATAATCTAAATGGGGCCTAACCAGAGCAAGATATAGCTTAAGAACCATACCAGGTGTCTTGTTACTAACGCTTCGATTAATAAATCCTAGTGTCCTATTCGCCTTATTACGAACATTCATGCATTGATCCTTTTGTTTTAAATTCTTACTAATCATAACTCCCAGATCCCTTTCGCAATCCGACTTCGCAATCTCAACACCATCTAGCTCGTATCTCGTAACTCTATCATCATTACCTAGCCTCAGACCTTTACATTTATCAGCATTAAACTACATTTGCCAATCATTTGACCATTTCAAAACCCTATCTAGATCAACTTGAAGTGATAGTGAGTCCTCCTCCGAATTAATTTCCCTACCGATTTTCGTATCATCGGCAAATTTGCAAATGTTGCTACTCAAACCTGAATCTAAATCATTTATATATATTATAAACAACAGAGGTCCAAGGACAGAGCCCTGAGGTACTCCACTAACAAAATTATCCCACTCTGACTTAACCCCATTTATACTAACTCTCTGTTTCCTTTGGAATAGCCATGCCCTAATCCAACTTAATATAGCACCCCCAATACCATGAGCTTCTATTTTTTTAATTAGTCTTTCATGTGGCACTGTATCAAAAGCTTTGCTAAAGTCAAGGTACACAACATCACAATCCTTACCACTATCAACTGCCTCAACTATGCTGGAATAAAAGAAGAAGGATAGCATGAGTTAGTAAGAAGGCTAGCATGAGTTATAATGACTTCGGGAGGAAACGAAGGAGGAGACCAGTGTTGACGAGACCTCATCGTGGAGAGTCGTGAAGAACAGGGGTCTTAAGAAGACCTTGACAAGGCCGCCTACAGACGCCCTAAGGAGAGCAAATTCATTTGCCGTTTTGGAGGACGAGTGCTGTGGTGCGCCTGCAGTTCACTCGGAACGAAAATCAGCAAAGAGCGGCGGAGCGCAGGCCCCTCAAACTGCTCGAAAGGAAAAGGGAGAATCGAAGCGAATTTTGGTTGTGGGAGATTCCCAGGTGAGGTATTTAGACAGAACGTTTTGTGCCAGAGATAGGGGGAACAGATTAAGGGTTTGCTATCCGGGAGCTGGAATTGGTGATATTGTTGGAAACATGAATTATATTATGACGGGAAATGGGAACGAACCCATTATTTGTATTAGTGCAGGGGGTAATGATGTTGGGCGAGTTAGGAGTGAGGAACTAATACAGAGATTCAGGACAGCCAGTGAATTAGTTAGGAGCAAGGGAGGAATCCCGATAATATGTGGCATTCTTCCAAGAAAGGGAGTGGGAAATGAATGGATGTCGAGGGCACTTGGTGTCATTTGCCGGCTGGAAAGATATTGCAAATCAAATGCAATATCTTTCATAGACAACTGGGAACACTTCTATGGAAGAAGTGAAATGTATGCTCGTGATTGGGTGCATCTATCTAGGGCTGGGTTTGTTGCTGTTGCGAACTCGTTGGAACCAGTGGTTAGAGGTGTTTGTTTGGGTTTAAACTGTTAGTAGATAGTGGTATGGGAATTGATTTGGAGGAAGGAGGTAATAAAAGTATGTGTTCGTGGGAGAAAAGAATTCTCAGAATGATCAGGGAAAGAAAAGGGCCTCAAAATAACAATTCACTTAGGGTATATTACACTAACAGTAGAAGTCTAAGAAATAAAATTAATGAATTAAATGCTCTTGTCTGCACAGAAAAAATTGATATTATTGCACTTACCGAAACGTGGATGAATGTAGAAAATAGAGAACTATTAGCTGAATATCAGATAAATGGATTTAAACTATTTCACACAGATAGATATATTAGACGAGGAGGGGGAGTAGCCATATATGTTAGGGACAATTTGAAATGTAGTCTTAAAGAGGGAATCAAAACTGAGCCACACACAGAAACTATTTGGATGGAATTAAATGAAAAAGCAAATAATATTATAATAGGAGTTATATATTGGCCACCAAATTTAGACAGAATGGAAGCAAAGCATCTATGGAATGAAATATCTAGAGCATCTAGATCTAACAGTATTTATGTCATGGGTGACTAATTTTAGTGGAATAAACTGGGTGAACAAAACAGGGAATAGTGAAGCAGAAGATTTTCTAGAATTAATTGACGACTGCTTTCTTACGCAACACATTAAGGAACCAACGCGGGAAAATAATATTTTAGATTTAGTGTTAACTAACAGGGAAACACAAATTAATGACATCGAAATAGGGAGTGAGCTAGGAAACAGTGATCACAAAGTAATCAGATTTAGCATAGAATGGAATAGACCTGTAGGAGAAAATTCTGTTAAAGTGCCAGATTTTCGAAAAGCTGATTTTAATAGCCTAAGAAATTTTTTGGGTCAAATAGATTGGAAACTCTTGGGTATGGGGTGTGGGCCGGTCTTAGAGCGAGACATGAACCCAGCGATAGGTGACGTAAAAGGGGATTTCGATGTGGATTTAATATATAACTTATTTAAGAATATTCTAAACAATGCAGAGGAACGTAGTATACCATACAAATTGAATAGGTCGAATACTAATGACCCAAAGTGGATAACAAATAATTTAAAGAACCTTATAGGTAAAAAGAGAGCTTGGTACAAAAGGATTAAGAATGGGGAAGTCAGGTTAGAACAGAAATTCATACACCTGGTTAGAAATGTTAAAAAAGAGATTAGGAAAGCAAAAAGAAACTATGAAGTTCGCATAGCAGAGCAAGCAAAGTCAAATCCTAAAGGGTTTTTTCAGTTATATCGAACTAAGACTAGGGAAAGGATAGGTCCATTAAAATCTGAGACAGGTCAAATAACGGATAATGACAAGGAGATGAGTAGTATTTTTAACAAATATTTTATATCTGTATTTACTAAAGAAGAACTTAACAATATGCCTTCAGCCGAACAAGTCTATGTGGGTGGGGACGAGGACAGGTTGACGAGTTTAGCAGTTACCAAGGAGGATGTAATTAAACAATTAGAAAAACTAAAACCAAACAAATCCCCAGGTCCGGATGAAGTGTTTGCCAGGGTGCTTAAAGAATGCAAAGAGGAGCTTTCCGAGCCACTGTCTACCATATTTAATAAATCAATAGAGTCAGGCAGAGTGCCAGAGTCATGGAAGGTAGCTAATGTGGTACCAATTTTTAAGAAAGGAGATAGATCACTTGCGTCAAACTATCGGCCAATTAGCCTAACGTCTATTGTGGGAAAGTTACTTGAAACAATAATTGCAAATACAATTCGTCTCCATCTTGAAAAACATAAATTAATAAATGAGTCGCAACATGGTTTTACAAATGGCCATTCATGTTTAACAAATTTGCTAACTTTTTATTCCAGCATAGTTGAGGCAGTTGATAGTGGTAAGGATTGTGATGTTGTGTACCTTGACTTTAGCAAAGCTTTTGATACAGTGCCACATGAAAGACTAATTAAAAAAATAGCTCATGGTATTGGGGGTGCTATATTAACTTGGATTAGGGCATGGCTATTCCAAAGGAAACAGAGAGTTAGTATAAATGGGGTTAAGTCAGAGTGGGATAATGTTGTTAGTGGAGTACCTCAGGGCTCTGTCCTGGGACCTCTGTTGCTTATAATATATATAAATGATTTAGATTCAGGTTTGAGTAGCAACATTTGCAAATTTGTTGAAGATACGAAAATCGGTAGGGAAATTAATTCGGAGGAGGACTCACTATCATTTCAAGTTGATCTAGATAGGGTTTTGAAATGGTCAAAGGATTGGCAAATGCAGTTTAATGCTGATAAATGTAAAGTTCTGAGGCTAGGTAATGATGATAGAGTTACAAGATACGAGCTAGATGGTGTTGAGATTGCGAAAGGGATCTGGGAGTTATGATTACATAAGAACATAAGAACAAAGGTAACTGCAGAAGGCCTATTGGCCCATACGAGGCAGCTCCTATTCTATAACCACCCAATCCCACTCATATACTTGTCCAACCCGTGCTTGAAACAATCGAGGGACCCCACCTCCACAATGTTACGCGGCAATTGGTTCCACAAATCAACAACCCTGTTACTGAACCAGTATTTACCCAAGTCTTTCCTAAATCTAAACTTATCCAATTTATATCCATTGTTTCGTGTTCTGTCCTGTGTTGATACTTTTAATACCCTATTAATATCCCCCCGGTTATGTCCATTCATCCACTTGTAAACCTCTATCATGTCACCCCTAACTCTTCGCCTTTCCAGTGAATGCAACTTAAGCTTTGTTAATCTTTCTTCATATGAAAGATTTCTAATTTGGGGAATTAACTTAGTCATCCTACGCTGGACACGTTCAAGTGAATTTATATCCATTCTATAATATGGCGACCAAAACTGAACTGCATAATCTAAATGGGGCCTAACTAGAGCAAGATATAGCTTGAGAACCACACCAGGTGTCTTGTTACTAACGCTGCGATTAATAAATCCAAGTGTCCGATTTGCCTTATTACGAACATTTATGCATTGATCCTTTTGTTTTAAATTCTTACTAATCATAACTCCCAGATCCCTTTCGCAATCCGACTTCGCAATCACAACACCATCTAGCTCGTATCTTGTAACTCTATCATCATTACCTAACCTCAGAACTTTACATTTATCAGCATTAAACTGCATCTGCCAATCCTTTGACCATTTCAAAACCCTATCTAGATCAACTTGAAGTGATAGTGAGTCCTCCTCCGAATTAATTTCCCTACCGATTTTCGTATCATCGGCAAATTTGCAAATGTTGCTACTCAAACCTGAATCTAAATCATTTATATATATTATAAACAACAGAGGTCCCAGGACAGAGCCTTGAGGCACTCCACTTACAACATTTTCCCACTCTGACTTGATTCCATTTATACTAACTCTCTGTTTCCTTTGGTATAGCCATGCCCTAATCCAGCTTAATATAGCACCCCCAATACCATGAGACTCTATTTTTTTAATCAGTCTTTCATGTGGCACTGTATCAAAAGCTTTGCTAAAGTCAAGGTATACAACATCGCAATCCTTACCACTATCAACTGCCTCAACAATGCTAGAATAAAAAGATAACAAATTTGTTAAACATGAACGGCCATTTATAAAACCATGTTGCGACTCAATTATTAATTTATGTTTTTCAAGATGAAGACGAATTTTATTTGCTATTATAGATTCGAGTAACTTTCCCACAATAGACGTTAGGCTAATTGGTCGATAGTTAGACGCAAGTGATCTATCTCCTTTCTTAAAAACTGGTATCACATTAGCAACTTTCCAAAACTCTGGCACTCTGCCTGACTCTATTGATTTATTAAATATGGTTGACAGTGGGTCACAAAGCTCCTCTTTGCATTCTTTAAGCACCCTGGCAAACACTTCATCTGGCCCTGGGGATTTGTTTGGTTTGAGTTTTACTATTTGTTTAAGAACATTCTCCCTGGTAACTGCTAAACTCGTCAACCTGTCCTCGTCCCCACCCACATAGACTTGTTCGGCTGAAGGCATATTGTTAAGTTCCTCTTTAGTAAATACAGATACAAAATATTTATTAAAAATACTACTCATCTCTTCATCACTATCTGTTATTTGACCTGTCTCAGTTTTTAATGGACCTATCCTTTCCCTAGTCTTAGTACGATATAACTGAAAAAACCCTTTAGGATTTGTCTTTGCTTGCCCTGCTATGCGAACTTCATAGTTTCTTTTTGCTTTCCTTATCTCTTTTTTAACATTTCTAACCAGTTGTACGAATTCCTGTTCTAAAGTGACCTCCCCATTTTTAATCCTTTTGTACCAAGCTCTCTTTTTACCTATAAGGTTCTTCAAATTCTTTGTTATCCACTTTGGTCTTCAAATTCTTTGTTATCCACTTTGGAATAAGTTTGGAATAAGATTAATAAGAATTTAAAACAAAAGGATCAATGCATGAATGTTCGTAATAAGGCGAATAGGACACTGGGATTTATTAATCGAAGCGTTAGTAACAAGACACCTGGTATGGTTCTTAAGCTATATCTTGCTCTGGTTAGGCCCCATTTAGATTATGCAGTTCAGTTTTGATCGCCGTATTATAGAATGGATATAAATTCACTTGAACGTGTCCAACGTAGGATGACTAAGTTAATTCCCCAAATTAGAAATCTTTCATATGAAGAAAGATTAACAAAGCTTAAGTTGCATTCACTGGAAAGGCGAAGAGTTAGGGGTGATATGATAGAGGTTTACAAGTGGATGAATGGACATAACAGGGGGGATATTAATAGGGTATTAAAAATATCAACACAAGACAGAACACGAAACAATGGGTATAAATTGGATAAGTTTAGATTTAGGAAAGACTTGGGTAAATACTGGTTCAGTAACAGGGTTGTTGATTTGTGGAACCAATTGCCGCGGAACGTGGTGGAGGTGGGGTCCCTCGATTGTTTCAAGCGCGTGTTGGACAAGTATATGAGTGGGATTGGGTGGTTATAGAATAGGAGCTGCCTCGTATGGGCCAATAGGCCTTCTCCAGTTGCCTTTGTTCTTATGTTCTTACTAACTCTTTCTAACCCTGCTTACTAACTCTTGCTAGCCTGCTTACTAACTCTTGCTAGCTCTTCTTACTAACTTTTGATAGCCCTTCTTACTAATTCATGCTAGCCCTGCTTACTAACTGTTGCTAGCTCTGCTTACTAACTCTTGCTAGCCCTTCTTACTAACTCTTTCTAGCCCTGCTGACTAACTCATGCTAGCCTGGCTTAATAACTCATGCTAGCCAGAGAGATAGGCTCTTTGTGCCAGAGATAGGGGGAACAGATTAAGGGTTTGCTATCCGGGAGCTGGAATTGGTGATATTGTTGGAAACATGAATGATATTATGACGGGAAATGGGAACAAACCCATTATTTATATTAGTGCAGGGGGTAATGATGTTGGGCGAGTTAGGAGTGAGGAACTAATACAGAGATTCAGGACTAATTCATTGAATTAGTGCAGTTTAATGCTGATAAATGTAAAGTTCTGAGGCTAGGTAATGATGATAGAGTTACAAGATACGAGCTAGATGGTGTTGAGATTGCGAAAGGGATCTGGGAGTTATGATTAGAACATAAGAACATAAGAACAAAGGTAACTGGAGAAGGCCTATTGGCCCATACGAGGCAGCTCCTATTCTATAACCACCCAATCCCACTCATATACTTGTCCAACCCGTGCTTGAAACAATCGAGGGACCCCACCTCCACAATGTTACGCGGCAATTGGTTCCACAAATCAACAACCCTGTTACTGAACCAGTATTTACCCAAGTCTTTCCTAAATCTAAACTTATCCAATTTATATCCATTGTTTCGTGTTCTGTCCTGTGTTGATACTTTTAATACCCTATTAATATCCCCCCGGTTATGTCCATTCATCCACTTGTAAACCTCTATCATGTCACCCCTAACTCTTCGCCTTTCCAGTGAATGCAACTTAAGCTTTGTTAATCTTTCTTCATATGAAAGATTTCTAATTTGGGGAATTAACTTAGTCATCCTACGCTGGACACGTTCAAGTGAATTTATATCCATTCTATAATATGGCGACCAAAACTGAACTGCATAATCTAAATGGGGCCTAACTAGAGCAAGATATAGCTTGAGAACCACACCAGGTGTCTTGTTACTAACGCTGCGATTAATAAATCCAAGTGTCCGATTTGCCTTATTACGAACATTTATGCATTGATCCTTTTGTTTTAAATTCTTACTAATCATAACTCCCAGATCCCTTTCGCAATCCGACTTCGCAATCACAACACCATCTAGCTCGTATCTTGTAACTCTATCATCATTACCTAACCTCAGAACTTTACATTTATCAGCATTAAACTGCATCTGCCAATCCTTTGACCATTTCAAAACCCTATCTAGATCAACTTGAAGTGATAGTGAGTCCTCCTCCGAATTAATTTCCCTACCGATTTTCGTATCATCGGCAAATTTGCAAATGTTGCTACTCAAACCTGAATCTAAATCATTTATATATATTATAAACAACAGAGGTCCCAGGACAGAGCCTTGAGGCACTCCACTTACAACATTTTCCCACTCTGACTTGATTCCATTTATACTAACTCTCTGTTTCCTTTGGTATAGCCATGCCCTAATCCAGCTTAATATAGCACCCCCAATACCATGAGACTCTATTTTTTTAATCAGTCTTTCATGTGGCACTGTATCAAAAGCTTTGCTAAAGTCAAGGTATACAACATCGCAATCCTTACCACTATCAACTGCCTCAACAATGCTAGAATAAAAAGATAACAAATTTGTTAAACATGAACGGCCATTTATAAAACCATGTTGCGACTCAATTATTAATTTATGTTTTTCAAGATGAAGACGAATTTTATTTGCTATTATAGATTCGAGTAACTTTCCCACAATAGACGTTAGGCTAATTGGTCGATAGTTAGACGCAAGTGATCTATCTCCTTTCTTAAAAACTGGTATCACATTAGCAACTTTCCAAAACTCTGGCACTCTGCCTGACTCTATTGATTTATTAAATATGGTTGACAGTGGGTCACAAAGCTCCTCTTTGCATTCTTTAAGCACCCTGGCAAACACTTCATCTGGCCCTGGGGATTTGTTTGGTTTGAGTTTTACTATTTGTTTAAGAACATTCTCCCTGGTAACTGCTAAACTCGTCAACCTGTCCTCGTCCCCACCCACATAGACTTGTTCGGCTGAAGGCATATTGTTAAGTTCCTCTTTAGTAAATACAGATACAAAATATTTATTAAAAATACTACTCATCTCTTCATCACTATCTGTTATTTGACCTGTCTCAGTTTTTAATGGACCTATCCTTTCCCTAGTCTTAGTACGATATAACTGAAAAAACCCTTTAGGATTTGTCTTTGCTTGCCCTGCTATGCGAACTTCATAGTTTCTTTTTGCTTTCCTTATCTCTTTTTTAACATTTCTAACCAGTTGTACGAATTCCTGTTCTAAAGTGACCTCCCCATTTTTAATCCTTTTGTACCAAGCTCTCTTTTTACCTATAAGGTTCTTCAAATTCTTTGTTATCCACTTTGGAGGTTCTTCAAATTCTTTGTTATCCACTTTGGAATAAGTTTGGAATAAGATTAATAAGAATTTAAAACAAAAGGATCAATGCATGAATGTTCGTAATAAGGCGAATAGGACACTGGGATTTATTAATCGAAGCGTTAGTAACAAGACACCTGGTATGGTTCTTAAGCTATATCTTGCTCTGGTTAGGCCCCATTTAGATTATGCAGTTCAGTTTTGATCGCCGTATTATAGAATGGATATAAATTCACTTGAACGTGTCCAACGTAGGATGACTAAGTTAATTCCCCAAATTAGAAATCTTTCATATGAAGAAAGATTAACAAAGCTTAAGTTGCATTCACTGGAAAGGCGAAGAGTTAGGGGTGATATGATAGAGGTTTACAAGTGGATGAATGGACATAACAGGGGGGATATTAATAGGGTATTAAAAATATCAACACAAGACAGAACACGAAACAATGGGTATAAATTGGATAAGTTTAGATTTAGGAAAGACTTGGGTAAATACTGGTTCAGTAACAGGGTTGTTGATTTGTGGAACCAATTGCCGCGGAACGTGGTGGAGGTGGGGTCCCTCGATTGTTTCAAGCGCGTGTTGGACAAGTATATGAGTGGGATTGGGTGGTTATAGAATAGGAGCTGCCTCGTATGGGCCAATAGGCCTTCTCCAGTTGCCTTTGTTCTTATGTTCTTACTAACTCTTTCTAACCCTGCTTACTAACTCTTGCTAGCCTGCTTACTAACTCTTGCTAGCTCTTCTTACTAACTTTTGATAGCCCTTCTTACTAATTCATGCTAGCCCTGCTTACTAACTGTTGCTAGCTCTGCTTACTAACTCTTGCTAGCCCTTCTTACTAACTCTTTCTAGCCCTGCTGACTAACTCATGCTAGCCTGGCTTAATAACTCATGCTAGCCAGAGAGATAGGCTCTTTGTGCCAGAGATAGGGGGAACAGATTAAGGGTTTGCTATCCGGGAGCTGGAATTGGTGATATTGTTGGAAACATGAATGATATTATGACGGGAAATGGGAACAAACCCATTATTTATATTAGTGCAGGGGGTAATGATGTTGGGCGAGTTAGGAGTGAGGAACTAATACAGAGATTCAGGACTAATTCATTGAATTAGTTAGGAGCAGGGGAGGAATCCCGATCATATGTGGCATTCTTCCAAGAAAGGGAGTGGGAAATGAATGGATGTCGAGGGCACTTGGTGTCAATTGCCGGCTGGAAAGATATTTCAAATCAAATGCAATATCTTTCATAGACAACTGGGAACACTTCTATGGAAGAAATGAAATGTATGCTCGTGATGGGGTTCATCTATCCAGTGCTGGGGTTGTTGTTGTTGCGAACTCGTTGGAACCAGTGATTAGAGGTGTTTTTTTGGGTTTAAACTGTTAATAGATAGTGGTATGGGAATTGATTTTGAGGAAGGAGGTAATAAAAGTATGTGTTCGTGGGAGAAAAGACAAAAATTCGAGGATATTCGAGGACGGGTGAGACATCTCCCGCCAACACATCACAAGGCGCAGTGTGGTCACAATGCGACCCAAACGTCTTAAGGTCAGAGCTACTCCACTTGACGGTCATGCTATCGGAAGAAGCAATACTTTAAAGATCCTGAAGGACGTAACTGGCCTCAAACCCGCTGACATTAGTCAGGAAGGTGAAGATATCGTGCTCTACTTTTCATGTGAAGAGGAGCTAGAAAAACTCCTCACTAACGATGCCATTCTTCGCAAAGAGCACCACCTACATCCTCACTTTCCACGTGAGTTCCTGGCCGGAAGAACTGTTTTTACCAGCAGGACTAGCCGGTGGATCGCTGAGCGACCTCAACATCATATCATAAACAATATCGAGGACGAAAATCCAAACCTGTCGGTATTCAACCTAGAGTTCTGCAACACCGACAAAACATCAATGAAGGTTACGTTCACCACCATAGCTGCGGCCACCCAGGCTGCCACACAAGGATTCTACTGCTTCGGCCTAAAAATACCACCCCACCAAATAAAAAAGGAACGATACCATGAGATCCAGCAGTGCTTTAAGTGCTACGAGTTCTCCCACCCGACCAACAAGTGTCAGCACCCTGTCCAGAGGTGCAGCCTGTGAGCACTGGACCATCACTACTCCATATGCAAGGCAATAGTCCATCACTGCTTGCTCTGTATCAACCTGTCCTCTTAAAAAGAACGTCGCTTTTGGCCGTTTGCCCGTATGGCCGAATTTAAACGTAATTTGAAAATGAAAAAAATATGAAAATAAATTTGGGATGTTTTTTTTCAACAACAGTAAGTTAAGGGTCCTCTGATAGGTTAGGTGGGCAGGAAATTCTCATAAAGTTTCAAAACGTTAATTTAAAGTGTCCTCTTATAACCTCTGCGCGTACGCCGGACGACTCAAATAGAAAACGGAACAGAACGTCACTTTTGTGAGTTGATTTCATTTCAAATTACGTCCAAATTTAGCCATATCGCGAATACAGCCAAAAGTGACGTTATTTTTAAGAGGACGGGTTGCTGTGATGGCAATCACCCCGCAATTTCCTACCGCTGCCCCCGCAGACAGGAAATCATAAAGGCCCAGGTTGAAGCCAAAAGAAACAACTCATCTACCTCCTCGACCAGAGCCCCAAGCGTTCAACTCACCACTTTAGCTCTCACTAGTCGACCAGAAGACTTTCCGGTCCTACCAACATGTGGCTCCTCCCAGCAGGCGACACAGCCTTCTCATTGGGAACCCAAGGTCCCCAAGGTCCCACAGCCCCCTGCATCACGTGCAGGCATTATCCCTGGTCTTCTTAAACTAGCGGAAAGGCTTGCAGGACCAGACAACCAGCGCTTTGTCAGTGAACTAAATGCATTATACATAGACAATGGCTTGGCCCCCATCATAGCTACTAGCGTAAATCTCACTGCCTCCTCTACCACTCTGGAGACTACCACCAGGACGACCAGGTGGTCAACTTCAACACCGACTCCAGAACCGCCCATGACCCGGGCGACACAAACAGAGGTAATTCCTTCTCCAGCTCCCAACACTCCTACCATCACTATCTCAGCAGCCGCGCTAGCAGACGTGCTGTCTACAAACGATAACAGCACCACCAGCGCTCCTGAAATAGCTACAACCACCAATCAACGACACCTAAACCTACCTAAGGCTGCGAGGCGAAAGACAAAAACGCCCACTACGGAGGTTACGGACTCCTCAGACAAGGAAATCACAGTAGGAGCTCCACCGCCGCATCACAAATACGACACCTACACGGTTCAAGACTTCCTCATGGAGGCCACATCACCAAACTCTAACGACAGCACTGCTCAGCCAAAGTCGCAGGCAAAGAAAAAACGGAAAACCTAGAGGTCTACACTAACCCCACCAGCTCCATGACTGGTATAGCCAGCCCTCCAGGCTGAAAACCATCATGAAGACCCCATCCATCGGCACATCTCTAGTATCAGCCACTGATACAGATAATGGCTCCAAAGAGCCTCCACTTACGGGCTCACCATAGCCCGTACTACTGGAACTTATTGTTATGAGTAGCGAATCTTAAACAACAACAGGAGAAAAGAATTGGCAAAATGATCAGGGAAAGAAAAGGGCCTCAAAATAACAATTCACTTAGGGTATATTACACTAACAGTAGAAGTCTAAGAAATAAAATTAACGAATTAAATGCTCTTGTCTGCACAGAAAAAATAGATATTATTGCACTTACCGAAACGTGGATGAATGTAGAAAATAGAGAACTATTAGCTGAATATCAAATAAATGGATTTAAACTATTTCACACAGATAGATATATTAGACGACGAGGGGGAGTAGCCATATATGTTAGGGACAATTTGAAATGTAGTCTCAAAGAGGGAATCAAAACTAAGCCACACACAGAAACTATTTGGATAGAATTAAACGAAAAAGCAAATAATATTATAATAGGAGTTATATATAGGCCACCAAATTTAGACAGAATGGAAGCAAAGCATCTATGGGATGAAATATCTAGAGCATCTAGATCTAACAGTATTTATGTCATGGGTGACTATATATATATATATATATTAGTATATTTTGGTAGCAGTCTTTCTTGTAGACATATATTATTAAATATGACCGAAAAAGTAAGATTAATAATTCTAACACGAATTTTCTCAATCTTTCGTACATTTCTTTTCACTGTTGGAGGTAATTCAAAAATCAATTCTCCAAAATTTATTTTTATTTCTAGTCTGACGCGACACGAGCGCGTTTCGTAAAACTTATTACATTTTCAAAGACTTTAGTTTACAAATACACAACTGAATAGAACTTACACATCTCCGATTTTTGTTTATATCTACATTTGAGTGAGGTGGATGGGGTGAGGTGGCATTAATAGGGTATTAATTTCATCAACACAAGACAGAACAAGAGGTGGCATTAATAGTGTATTAATTTCATCAACACAAGACAGAACACGAAACAATGGGTATTGAAATGGAAGTGATTGTAGAAAGCCTATTGGTCCATATTTCTTGATGCTTCTATATTGGAGCGGAGTCTTGAGGTGGGTAGAATATAGTTGTGCATTAATTGGCTGTTGATTGCTGGTGTTGACTTCTTAATGTGTAGTGCCTCGCAAACGTCAAGCCGCCTGCTATCGCTGTATCTATCGATGATTTCTGTGTTGTTTACTAGGATTTCTCTGGCGATGGTTTGGTTGTGGGAAGAGATTATATGTTCCTTAATGGAGCCCTGTTGTTTATGCATCGTTAAACGCCTAGAAAGAGATGTTGTTGTCTTGCCTATATACTGGGTTTTTTGGAGCTTACAGTCCCCAAGTGGGCATTTGAAGGCATAGGCGACGTTAGTCTCTTTTAAAGCGTTCTGCTTTGTGTCTGGAGAGTTTCTTATGAGTAGGCTGGCCGTTTTTCTGGTTTTATAGTAAATCGTCAGTTGTATCCTCTGATTTTTGTCTGTAGGGATAACGTTTCTATTAACAATATCTTTCAGGACCCTTTCCTCTGTTTTATGAGCCGTGGAAAAGAAGTTCCTGTAAAATAGTCTAATAGGGGGTATAGGTGTTGTGTTAGTTGTCTCTTCAGAGGTTGCATGGCGTGTCACTTTCCTTCTTATGATGTCTTCGACGAAACCATTGGAGAAGCCGTTGTTGACTAGGACCTGCCTTACCCTACAGAGTTCTTCGTCGACTTGCTTCCATTCTGAGCTGTGGCTGAGAGCACGGTCGACATATGCGTTAACAACACTCCTCTTGTACCTGTCTGGGCAGTCGCTGTTGGCATTTAGGCACATTCCTATGTTCGTTTCCTTAGTGTAGACTGCAGTGTGGAAACCTCCGCTCTTTTCCATGACTGTTACATCTAGAAAGGGCAGCTTCCCATCTTTTTCCATCTCGTAAGTGAAACGCAGCACGGAACTCTGCTCAAACGCCTCCTTCAGCTCCTGCAGATGTCTGACATCAGGTACCTGTGTAAAAATGTCGTCAACATACCTGCAGTATATGGCCGGTTTCAAGTTCATGTCGACTAAGACTTTTTGCTCGATGGTACCCATGTAGAAGTTTGCAAAAAGGACACCTAAGGGAGAACCCATGGCGACCCCATCTACTTGCTTATACATGTGCCCCTCCGGGCTCAAGAAGGGTGCCTCTTTAGTACAAGCTTGGAGTAGTTTCCTTAGAATATTTTCTGGCATGTCAAGAGGAGTACAGGCTGGATCACGATACACTCTGTCGGCTATGATCCCGATTGTCTCGTCCACTGGTACGTTGGTGAACAGTGATTCTACGTCCAACGAGGCTCTTATTCCTGTGGCCCGTGTGCCCCCGCAGTAAGTCAACAAATTCCTTTGGAGACTTCAGGCTGAAGGTGCAAGGGACATAAGGGGTCAGCAGGCCGTTGAGTCGCTTCGCCAGCCTGTACGTGGGTGTGGGTATCTGGCTAATGATTGGCCGAAGTGGGTTTCCAGGCTTGTGTGTCTTGACATTTCCATACGCATATCCAGGTTTATATTCCCCAATAATCTTTGGCAGGTGGAGTCCGGATTTCTTGGCGTTCACAGTTTCGATCAATTTGTTGACCTTTGCTTTCAATTCGGCTGTAGTGTCCTTCGTTACCTTTTGGAATTCAGTTTGGTCAGAGAGTATGAGGTTCATTTTCGCCAGATATTCGTCTTTTTTAAGAAGACGAATTTTTGAATTCCGTCTTTTTTTGGGACGAGACAATCGGGATGATAGCCGACAGAGTGTATCGTGATCCAGCCTGTACTCCTCTTGACATGCCAGAAAATATTCTAAGGAAACTACTCCAAGCTTGTACTAAAGAGGCACCCTTCTTGAGCCCGGAGGGGCACATGTATAAGCAAGTAGATGGGGTCGCCATGGGTTCTCCCCTAGGTGTCCTGTTTGCAAACTTCTACATGGGTACCATCGAGCAAAAAGTCTTAGTCGACATGAACTTGAAACCGGCCATATACTGCAGGTATGTTGACGACATTTTTACACAGGTACCTGATGTCAGACATCTGCAGGAGCTGAAGGAGGCGTTTGAGCAGAGTTTCGTGCTGCGTTTCACTTACGAAATGGAAAAGGATGGGAAGCTGCCCTTTCTAGATGTAACAGTCATGGAAAAGAGCGTAGGTTTCCACACTGCAGTCTACACTAAGGAAACGAACATAGGAATGTGCCTAAATGCCAACAGCGACTGCCCAGACAGGTACAAGAGGAGTGTTGTTAACGCATATGTCGACCGTGCTCTCAGCCACAGCTCAGAATGGAAGCAAGTCGACGAAGAACTCTGTAGGGTAAGGCAGGTCCTAGTCAACAACGGCTTCTCCAATGGTTTCGTCGAAGACATCCTAAGAAGGAAAGTGACACGCCATGCAACCTCTGAAGAGACAACTAACACAACACCTATACCCCCTATTAGACTATTTTACAGGAACTTCTTTTCCACAGCTCATAAAACGGAGGAAAGGGTCCTGAAAGATATTGTTAATAGAAACGTTATCCCTACAGACAAAAATCAGAGGATACAACTGACGATTTACTATAAAACCAGAAAAACGGCCAGCCTACTCATGAGAAACTCTCCAGACACAAAGCAGAACGCTTTAAAAGAGACCAACGTCGTCTATGCCTTCAAATGCCCTCTTGGGGACTGTAAGCTCCAAAAAACCCAGTATATAGGCAAGACAACAACATCTCTTTCTAGGCGTTTAACGATGCATAAGCAACAGGGCTCCAACAGGTTCTGCCCGAAACGCTGCGCGTGCTAGTGGCTTTGCAAGACTGTAATTACCATATTTGTATCCTCACATTCCTTATGTACATTCTTGTATATGCATAAATAAATAAATAAATAAATAAATAAATAAATAAATTAAGGAACATATAATCTCTTCCCACAACCAAACCATCGCCAGAGAAATCCTAGTAAACAACACAGAAATCATTGATAGATACAGCGATAGCAGGCGGCTTGACGTTTGTGAGGCACTTCACATTAAAAAGTCAACACCAGCAATCAACAGGCAATTAATGCACAACTATATTCTACCCACCTCAAGACTCCGCTCCAATATAGAAGCATCAAGAAATATGGACCAATAGGCTTGCTACAATCACTTCCATTCAATACCCATTGTTTCGTGTTCTGTCTTGTGTTGATGAAATTAATACCCTATTAATACCACCTCACCCCATCCACCTCACGCCAATGTAGATATAAACAAATCGGAGATGTGTAAGTTCTATTCAGTTGTGTATGTGTAAACTAAAGTCTTTGAAAATGTAATAAGTTTTACGAAACGCGCTCAAGTGTCGCGTCAGACTAGAAATAAAAATGAATTATGGAGAATTGATTTTTGAATTACCACCAACAGTGAAAAGAATTGTACGAAAGATCGAGAAAATTCGTGTTAGAATCAATAAACTTACTTTTTCGGTCATATTTAATATATATATATATATATATATATATATATATATATATATATATATATATATATTTTCATCAAGTCCCTGTTAATATGGGAAGACACAGTGTCTCTGCTTAAGGCACAACTCTCCTAAACACGAGAGTTAAGTATACAACTTTAGAACACTTTCCCACCAGGAGACTCGAACCCTAGCCAGCACAGAAGCCTTCCAGCAACTGGCATAACAGGTACGCCTTAACCCTCTGCACCACCGCTCAGACCCTTAAAAGAGATGGTAATTTCGGAGTATTTAAATCCCCCAAAGATCAACACCTCCCAAGAGCACCAGAGCAAGTGAGGGGTCATTTAGACGTTAATTTCATCAAGTCCCTGTTAATATGGGAAGACACAGTGTCTCTGCTTAAGGCACAACTCTCCTAAACACGAGAGTTAAGTATACAACTTTAGAACACTTTCCCACCAGGAGACTCGAACCCTAGCCAGCACAGAAGCCTTCCAGCAACTGGCATAACAGGTACGCCTTAACCCTCTGCACCACCGCTCAGACCCTTAAAAGAGATGGTAATTTCGGAGTATTTAAATCCCCCAAAGATCAACACCTCCCAAGAGCACCAGAGCAAGTGAGGGGTCATTTAGACGTTAATTTCATCAAGTCCCTGTTAATATGGGAAGACACAGTGTCTCTGCTTAAGGCACAACTCTCCTAAACACGAGAGTTAAGTATACAACTTTAGAACACTTTCCCACCAGGAGACTCGAACCCTAGCCAGCACAGAAGCCTTCCAGCAACTGGCATAACAGGTACGCCTTAACCCTCTGCACCACCGCTCAGACCCTTAAAAGAGATGGTAATTTCGGAGTATTTAAATCCCCCAAAGATCAACACCTCCCAAGAGCACCAGAGCAAGTGAGGGGTCATTTAGACGTTAATTTCATCAAGTCCCTGTTAATATGGGAAGACACAGTGTCTCTGCTTAAGGCACAACTCTCCTAAACACGAGAGTTAAGTATACAACTTTAGAACACTTTCCCACCAGGAGACTCGAACCCTAGCCAGCACAGAAGCCTTCCAGCAACTGGCATAACAGGTACGCCTTAACCCTCTGCACCACCGCTCAGACCCTTAAAAGAGATGGTAATTTCGGAGTATTTAAATCCCCCAAAGATCAACACCTACGCCTTAACAACCCTCTGCACCACCGCTCAGACCCTTAAAAGAGATGGTAATTTCGGAGTATTTAAATCCCCCAAAGATCAACACCTCCCAAGAGCACCAGAGCAAGTGAGGGGTCATTTAGACGTTAATTTCATCAAGTCCCTGTTAATATGGGAAGACACAGTGTCTCTGCTTAAGGCACAACTCTCCTAAACACGAGAGTTAAGTATACAACTTTAGAACACTTTCCCACCAGGAGACTCGAACCCTAGCCAGCACAGAAGCCTTCCAGCAACTGGCATAACAGGTACGCCTTAACCCTCTGCACCACCGCTCAGACCCTTAAAAGAGATGGTAATTTCGGAGTATTTAAATCCCCCAAAGATCAACACCTCCCAAGAGCACCAGAGCAAGTGAGGGGTCATTTAGACGTTAATTTCATCAAGTCCCTGTTAATATGGGAAGACACAGTGTCTCTGCTTAAGGCACAACTCTCCTAAACACGAGAGTTAAGTATACAACTTTAGAACACTTTCCCACCAGGAGACTCGAACCCTAGCCAGCACAGAAGCCTTCCAGCAACTGGCATAACAGGTACGCCTTAACCCTCTGCACCACCGCTCAGACCCTTAAAAGAGATGGTAATTTCGGAGTATTTAAATCCCCCAAAGATCAACACCTCCCAAGAGCACCAGAGCAAGTGAGGGGTCATTTAGACGTTAATTTCATCAAGTCCCTGTTAATATGGGAAGACACAGTGTCTCTGCTTAAGGCACAACTCTCCTAAACACGAGAGTTAAGTATACAACTTTAGAACACTTTCCCACCAGGAGACTCGAACCCTAGCCAGCACAGAAGCCTTCCAGCAACTGGCATAACAGGTACGCCTTAACCCTCTGCACCACCGCTCAGACCCTTAAAAGAGATGGTAATTTCGGAGTATTTAAATCCCCCAAAGATCAACACCTCCCAAGAGCACCAGAGCAAGTGAGGGGTCATTTAGACGTTAATTTCATCAAGTCCCTGTTAATATGGGAAGACACAGTGTCTCTGCTTAAGGCACAACTCTCCTAAACACGAGAGTTAAGTATACAACTTTAGAACACTTTCCCACCAGGAGACTCGAACCCTAGCCAGCACAGAAGCCTTCCAGCAACTGGCATAACAGGTACGCCTTAACCCTCTGCACCACCGCTCAGACCCTTAAAAGAGATGGTAATTTCGGAGTATTTAAATCCCCCAAAGATCAACACCTCCCAAGAGCACCAGAGCAAGTGAGGGGTCATTTAGACGTTAATTTCATCAAGTCCCTGTTAATATGGGAAGACACAGTGTCTCTGCTTAAGGCACAACTCTCCTAAACACGAGAGTTAAGTATACAACTTTAGAACACTTTCCCACCCAGGAGACTCGAACACTTTCCCACCAGGAGACTCGAACTAGCCAGCACAGAAGCCTTCCAGCAACTGGCATAACAGGTACGCCTTAACCCTCTGCACCACCGCTCAGACCCTTAAAAGAGATGGTAATTTCGGAGTATTTAAATCCCCCAAAGATCAACACCTCCCAAGAGCACCAGAGCAAGTGAGGGGTCATTTAGACGTTAATTTCATCAAGTCCCTGTTAATATGGGAAGACACAGTGTCTCTGCTTAAGGCACAACTCTCCTAAACACGAGAGTTAAGTATACAACTTTAGAACACTTTCCCACTGTGTCTTCCCTAACAAGTGGGAAAGTCCGTTCTAAAGTTGTATACTTAACTCTCGTGTTTAGGAGAGTTGTGCCTTAAGCAGAGACACTGTGTCTTCCCATATTAACAGGGACTTGATGAAATTAACGTCTAAATGACCCCTCACTTGCTCTGGTGCTCTTGGGAGGTGTTGATCTTTGGGGGATTTAAATACTCCGAAATTACCATCTCTTTTAAGGGTCTGAGCGGTGGTGCAGAGGGTTAAGGCGTACCTGTTATGCCAGTTGCTGGAAGGCTTCTGTGCTGGCTAGGGTTCGAGTCTCCTGGTGGGAAAGTGTTCTAAAGTTGTATACTTAACTCTCGTGTTTAGGAGAGTTGTGCCTTAAGCAGAGACACTGTGTCTTCCCATATTAACAGGGACTTGATGAAATTAACGTCTAAATGACCCCTCACTTGCTCTGGTGCTCTTGGGAGGTGTTGATCTTTGGGGGATTTAAATACTCCGAAATTACCATCTCTTTTAAGGGTCTGAGCGGTGGTGCAGAGGGTTAAGGCGTACCTGTTATGCCAGTTGCTGGAAGGCTTCTGTGCTGGCTAGGGTTCGAGTCTCCTGGTGGGAAAGTGTTCTAAAGTTGTATACTTAACTCTCGTGTTTAGGAGAGTTGTGCCTTAAGCAGAGACACTGTGTCTTCCCATATTAACAGGGACTTGATGAAATTAACGTCTAAATGACCCCTCACTTGCTCTGGTGCTCTTGGGAGGTGTTGATCTTTGGGGGATTTAAATACTCCGAAATTACCATCTCTTTTAAGGGTCTGAGCGGTGGTGCAGAGGGTTAAGGCGTACCTGTTATGCCAGTTGCTGGAAGGCTTCTGTGCTGGCTAGGGTTCGAGTCTCCTGGTTGGAAAGTGTTCTAAAGTTGTATACTTAACTCTCGTGTTTAGGAGAGTTGTGCCTTAAGCAGAGACACTGTGTCTTCCCATATTAACAGGGACTTGATGAAATTAACGTCTAAATGACCCCTCACTTGCTCTGGTGCTCTTGGGAGGTGTTGATCTTTGGGGGATTTAAATACTCCGAAATTACCATCTCTTTTAAGGGTCTGAGCGGTGGTGCAGAGGGTTAAGGCGTACCTGTTATGCCAGTTGCTGGAAGGCTTCTGTGCTGGCTAGGGTTCGAGTCTCCTGGTGGGAAAGTGTTCTAAAGTTGTATACTTAACTCTCGTGTTTAGGAGAGTTGTGCCTTAAGCAGAGACACTGTGTCTTCCCATATTAACAGGGACTTGATGAAATTAACGTCTAAATGACCCCTCACTTGCTCTGGTGCTCTTGGGAGGTGTTGATCTTTGGGGGATTTAAATACTCCGAAATTACCATCTCTTTTAAGGGTCTGAGCGGTGGTGCAGAGGGTTAAGGCATACCTGTTATGCCAGTTGCTGGAAGGCTTCTGTGCTGGCTAGGGTTCGAGTCTCCTGGTGGGAAAGTGTTCTAAAGTTGTATACTTAACTCTCGTGTTTAGGAGAGTTGTGCCTTAAGCAGAGACACTGTGTCTTCCCATATTAACAGGGACTTGATGAAATTAACGTCTAAATGACCCCTCACTTGCTCTGGTGCTCTTGGGAGGTGTTGATCTTTGGGGGATTTAAATACTCCGAAATTACCATCTCTTTTAAGGGTCTGAGCGGTGGTGCAGAGGGTTAAGGCGTACCTGTTATGCCAGTTGCTGGAAGGCTTCTGTGCTGGCTAGGGTTCGAGTCTCCTGGTGGGAAAGTGTTCTAAAGTTGTATACTTAACTCTCGTGTTTAGGAGAGTTGTGCCTTAAGCAGAGACACTGTGTCTTCCCATATTAACAGGGACTTGATGAAATTAACGTCTAAATGACCCCTCACTTGCTCTGGTGCTCTTGGGAGGTGTTGATCTTTGGGGGATTTAAATACTCCGAAATTACCATCTCTTTTAAGGGTCTGAGCGGTGGTGCAGAGGGTTAAGGCGTACCTGTTATGCCAGTTGCTGGAAGGCTTCTGTGCTGGCTAGGGTTCGAGTCTCCTGGTGGGAAAGTGTTCTAAAGTTGTATACTTAACTCTCGTGTTTAGGAGAGTTGTGCCTTAAGCAGAGACACTGTGTCTTCCCATATTAACAGGGACTTGATGAAATTAACGTCTAAATGACCCCTCACTTGCTCTGGTGCTCTTGGGAGGTGTTGATCTTTGGGGGATTTAAATACTCCGAAATTACCATCTCTTTTAAGGGTCTGAGCGGTGGTGCAGAGGGTTAAGGCGTACCTGTTATGCCAGTTGCTGGAAGGCTTCTGTGCTGGCTAGGGTTCGAGTCTCCTGGTGGGAAAGTGTTCTAAAGTTGTATACTTAACTCTCGTGTTTAGGAGAGTTGTGCCTTAAGCAGAGACACTGTGTCTTCCCATATTAACAGGGACTTGATGAAATTAACGTCTAAATGACCCCTCACTTGCTCTGGTGCTCTTGGGAGGTGTTGATCTTTGGGGGATTTAAATACTCCGAAATTACCATCTCTTTTAAGGGTCTGAGCGGTGGTGCAGAGGGTTAAGGCGTACCTGTTATGCCAGTTGCTGGAAGGCTTCTGTGCTGGCTAGGGTTCGAGTCTCCTGGTGGGAAAGTGTTCTAAAGTTGTATATATATATATATTATCTCTTTTAGTTCTATATATATATATATATATATATATATATTATATATATATCTATATATATATATATATATATATATATATATATATATACATATATATATATATATATATATATATATATATATGCGAACAAGCCTGAATGGTCCCCAGGACTATATGCGAATGAAAACTCACACCCCAGAAGTGACTCGAACCCATACTCCCAGAAGCAACGCAACTGGTAACTACAGGGCGCCTTAATCCGCTTGACCATCACGGCCGTCAAAAGGAAGTGATAGCCGAGGCTATTTGAGCCACTTCCCCGACGGCAACTCGGATGGTAATCTTGGGCATAGCATTTCACCAAATCACCTCATTCTTTGGGGCACACGTGAGGAACACAAATGCGAACAAGCCTGAATGGTCCCCAGGACTATATGCGAATGAAAACTCACACCCCAGAAGTGACTCGAACCCATACTCCCAGAAGCAACGCAACTGGTAACTACAGGGCGCCTTAATCCGCTTGACCATCACGGCCGTCAAAAGGAAGTGATAGCCGAGGCTATTTAAACCACTTCCCCGACGGCAACTCGGATGGTAATCTTGGGCATAGCATTTCACCAAATCACCTCATTCTTTGGGGCACACGTGAGGAACACAAATGCGAACAAGCCTGAATGGTCCCCAGGACTATATGCGAATGAAAACTCACACCCCAGAAGTGACTCGAACCCATACTCCCAGAAGCAACGCAACTGGTAACTACAGGGCGCCTTAATCCGCCCTGGCGTCGGGGAAGTGGCTCAAATAGCCTCGGCTATCACTTCCTTTTGACGGCCGTGATGGTCAAGCGGATTAAGGCGCCCTGTAGTTACCAGTTGCGTTGCTTCTGGGAGTATGGGTTCGAGTCACTTCTGGGGTGTGAGTTTTCATTCGCATATAGTCCTGGGGACCATTCAGGCTTGTTCGCATTTGTGTTCCTCACGTGTGCCCCAAAGAATGAGGTGATTTGGTGAAATGCTATGCCCAAGATTACCATCCGAGTTGCCGTCGGGGAAGTGGCTCAAATAGCCTCGGCTATCACTTCCTTTTGACGGCCGTGATGGTCAAGCGGATTAAGGCGCCCTGTAGTTACCAGTTGCGTTGCTTCTGGGAGTATGGGTTCGAGTCACTTCTGGGGTGTGAGTTTTCATTAGCATATAGTCCTGGGGACCATTCAGGCTTGTTCGCATTTGTGTTCCTCACGTGTGCCCCAAAGAATGAGGTGATTTGGTGAAATGCTATGCCCAAGATTACCATCCGAGTTGCCGTCGGGGAAGTGGCTCAAATAGCCTCGGCTATCACTTCCTTTTGACGGCCGTGATGGTCAAGCGGATTAAGGCGCCCTGTAGTTACCAGTTGCGTTGCTTCTGGGAGTATGGGTTCGAGTCACTTCTGGGGTGTGAGTTTTTATTCATATATATATATATATATATATATATATATATATATATATATATATATATATATATATATATATATATATATATATATATATATATTTATATATATCTATATATATATATATATATATATATATATATATATATATATATATATATATATATATATATATATATATATATATATATATATATATATATATATATATATATATATATATATATATATATATATATATATATATATATATATATATATATATATATATATATATATATATATATATATATATATATATATATATATATATATATATATATATATATATATATATTAGTATATTTTGGTAGCAGTCTTTCCTGTAGACATATATTATTAAATATGACCGAAAAAGTAAGATTAATAATTCTAACACGAATTTTCTCAATCTTTCGTACATTACGCTTCACTGTTGGAGGTAAATCAAAAATCACTTCTCCAAAATTCATTTTTATTTCTAGTCTGACGCGACACGGGCGCGTTTCGTAAAACTTATTACATTTTCAAAGACTTCACAAATACACAACTGATTAGAACTTACGTATCTCTGATTTTATATCTACATTTGAGTGAGGTGGGAGGGGTGATGTGGCATTAACACAAGACAGAACAAGAGGGGATATTAATAGGGTATTAAAAGTATCAACACAAGACAGAACAGAAACAATGGGTATTGAATAGAAGTGTTTGTGGAAAGCCTATTGGTCCATATTTCTTGATGCTTCTATATTGGAGCGGAGTCTTGAGGTGGGTAGAATATAGTTGTGCAATAATTGGCTGTTGATTGCTGGTGTTGACTTCTTGATGTGTAGTGCCTCGCAAACGTCAAGCGATAGCAGGCGGCTTGACGTTTGCGAGGCACTACACATCAAGAAGTCAACACCAACAATCAACAGCCAATTATTGCACAACTATATTCTACCCACCTCAAGACTCCGTTCCAATATAGAAGCATCAAGAAATATGGACCAATAGGCTTTCCACAAACACTTCTATTCAATACCCATTGTTTCTGTTCTGTCTTGTGTTGATACTTTTAATACCCTATTAATATCCCCTCTTGTTCTGTCTTGTGTTAATGCCACATCACCCCTCCCACCTCACTCAAATGTAGATATAAAATCAGAGATACGTAAGTTCTAATCAGTTGTGTATTTGTGAAGTCTTTGAAAATGTAATAAGTTTTACGAAACGCGCCCGTGTCGCGTCAGACTTGAAATAAAAATGAATTTTGGAGAAGTGATTTTTGATTTACCTCCAACAGTGAAGCGTAATGTACGAAAGATTGAGAAAATTCGTGTTAGAATTATTAATCTTACTTTTTCGGTCATATTTAATATATATATATATATATATATATATATATATATATATATATATATATATATATATATATATATATATATATATATATATATATATATATATATATATATATATATATATATATTTATATATCTATCTATATATATATATATATATATATATATATATATATATATATATATATATATATATATATATATATATATATATATATATATATATATATATATATATATATATATATATATATATATATTTTAAGGCACAACTCTCCTAAACACGAGAGTGAAGTGTACAACTTTAGAACACTTTCCCACCAGGAGACTCGAACCCTAGCCAGCACAGAAGCCTTCCAGCAACTGGCATAACAGGTACGCCTTAACCCGCTCCACCACCAGCTCAGACTCTCAAAAGAGATGGTAATTTCGGAGTATTTAAATACACCAAAGATCATCACCTCCCAAGAGCACTAGAGCAAGTGAGGGGTCATTTAGACGTTAATTTCATCAAGTCCCTGTTAATATGGGAAGACACAGTGTCTATGCTTAAGGCACAACTCTCCTAAACACGAGAGTGAAGTGTACAACTTTAGAACACTTTCCCACCAGGAGACTCGAACCCTAGCCAGCACAGAAGCCTTCCAGCAACTGGCATAACAGGTACGCCTTAACCCGCTCCACCACCAGCTCAGACTCTCAAAAGAGATGGTAATTTCGGAGTATTTAAATACACCAAAGATCATCACCTCCCAAGAGCACTAGAGCAAGTGAGGGGTCATTTAGACGTTAATTTCATCAAGTCCCTGTTAATATGGGAAGACACAGTGTCTATGCTTAAGGCACAACTCTCCTAAACACGAGAGTGAAGTGTACAACTTTAGAACACTTTCCCACCAGGAGACTCGAACCCTAGCCAGCACAGAAGCCTTCCAGCAACTGGCATAACAGGTACGCCTTAACCCGCTCCACCACCAGCTCAGACTCTCAAAAGAGATGGTAATTTCGAGATTAGTCTGAGCTGGACTGAGCTGAGAGTCTGAGCTGGTGGTGGAGCGGGTTAAGGCGTACCTGTTATGCCAGTTGCTGGAAGGCTTCTGTGCTGGCTAGGGTTCGAGTCTCCTGGTGGGAAAGTGTTCTAAAGTTGTACACTTCACTCTCGTGTTTAGGAGAGTTGTGCCTTAAGCATAGACACTGTGTCTTCCCATATTAACAGGGACTTGATGAAATTAACGTCTAAATGACCCCTCACTTGCTCTAGTGCTCTTGGGAGGTGATGATCTTTGGTGTATTTAAATACTCCGAAATTACCATCTCTTTTGAGAGTCTGAGCTGGTGGTGGAGCGGGTTAAGGCGTACCTGTTATGCCAGTTGCTGGAAGGCTTCTGTGCTGGCTAGGGTTCGAGTCTCCTGGTGGGAAAGTGTTCTAAAGTTGTACACTTCACTCTCGTGTTTAGGAGAGTTGTGCCTTAAGCATAGACACTGTGTCTTCCCATATTAACAGGGACTTGATGAAATTAACGTCTAAATGACCCCTCACTTGCTCTAGTGCTCTTGGGAGGTGATGATCTTTGGTGTATTTAAATACTCCGAAATTACCATCTCTTTTGAGAGTCTGAGCTGGTGGTGGAGCGGGTTAAGGCGTACCTGTTATGCCAGTTGCTGGAAGGCTTCTGTGCTGGCTAGGGTTCGAGTCTCCTGGTGGGAAAGTGTTCTAAAGTTGTACACTTCACTCTCGTGTTTAGGAGAGTTGTGCCTTAAGCATAGACACTGTGTCTTCCCATATTAACAGGGACTTGATGAAATTAACGTCTAAATGACCCCTCACTTGCTCTAGTGCTCTTGGGAGGTGATGATCTTTGGTGTATTTAAATACTCCGAAATTACCATCTCTTTTGAGAGTCTGAGCTGGTGGTGGAGCGGGTTAAGGCGTACCTGTTATGCCAGTTGCTGGAAGGCTTCTGTGCTGGCTAGGGTTCGAGTCTCCTGGTGGGAAAGTGTTCTAAAGTTGTACACTTCACTCTCGTGTTTAGGAGAGTTGTGCCTTAAGCATAGACACTGTGTCTTCCCATATTAACAGGGACTTGATGAAATTAACGTCTAAATGACCCCTCACTTGCTCTAGTGCTCTTGGGAGGTGATGATCTTTGGTGTATTTAAATACTCCGAAATTACCATCTCTTTTGAGAGTCTGAGCTGGTGGTGGAGCGGGTTAAGGCGTACCTGTTATGCCAGTTGCTGGAAGGCTTCTGTGCTGGCTAGGGTTCGAGTCTCCTGGTGGGAAAGTGTTCTAAAGTTGTACACTTCACTCTCGTGTTTAGGAGAGTTGTGCCTTAAGCATAGACACTGTGTCTTCCCATATTAACAGGGACTTGATGAAATTAACGTCTAAATGACCCCTCACTTGCTCTAGTGCTCTTGGGAGGTGATGATCTTTGGTGTATTTAAATACTCCGAAATTACCATCTCTTTTGAGAGTCTGAGCTGGTGGTGGAGCAGGTTAAGGCGTACCTGTTATGCCAGTTGCTGGAAGGCTTCTGTGCTGGCTAGGGTTCGAGTCTCCTGGTGGGAAAGTGTTCTAAAGTTGTACACTTCACTCTCGTGTTTAGGAGAGTTGTGCCTTAAGCATAGACACTGTGTCTTCCCATATTAACAGGGACTT
This sequence comes from Procambarus clarkii, assembly GCF_020424385.1. Taxonomy (NCBI): domain Eukaryota; kingdom Metazoa; phylum Arthropoda; class Malacostraca; order Decapoda; family Cambaridae; genus Procambarus; species Procambarus clarkii. The sequence continues at coordinate 81,518 of NW_025570983.1, forward strand.
GATGAAATTAACGTCTAAATGACCCCTCACTTGCTCTAGTGCTCTTGGGAGGTGATGATCTTTGGTGTATTTAAATACTCCGAAATTACCATCTCTTTTGAGAGTCTGAGCTGGTGGTGGAGCGGGTTAAGGCGTACCTGTTATGCCAGTTGCTGGAAGGCTTCTGTGCTGGCTAGGGTTCGAGTCTCCTGGTGGGAAAGTGTTCTAAAGTTGTACACTTCACTCTCGTGTTTAGGAGAGTTGTGCCTTAAGCATAGACACTGTGTCTTCCCATATTAACAGGGACTTGATGAAATTAACGTCTAAATGACCCCTCACTTGCTCTAGTGCTCTTGGGAGGTGATGATCTTTGGTGTATTTAAATACTCCGAAATTACCATCTCTTTTGAGAGTCTGAGCTGGTGGTGGAGCGGGTTAAGGCGTACCTGTTATGCCAGTTGCTGGAAGGCTTCTGTGCTGGCTAGGGTTCGAGTCTCCTGGTGGGAAAGTGTTCTAAAGTTGTACACTTCACTCTCGTGTTTAGGAGAGTTGTGCCTTAAGCATAGACACTGTGTCTTCCCATATTAACAGGGACTTGATGAAATTAACGTCTAAATGACCCCTCACTTGCTCTAGTGCTCTTGGGAGGTGATGATCTTTGGTGTATTTAAATACTCCGAAATTACCATCTCTTTTGAGAGTCTGAGCTGGTGGTGGAGCGGGTTAAGGCGTACCTGTTATGCCAGTTGCTGGAAGGCTTCTGTGCTGGCTAGGGTTCGAGTCTCCTGGTGGGAAAGTGTTCTAAAGTTGTACACTTCACTCTCGTGTTTAGGAGAGTTGTGCCTTAAGCATAGACACTGTGTCTTCCCATATTAACAGGGACTTGATGAAATTAACGTCTAAATGACCCCTCACTTGCTCTAGTGCTCTTGGGAGGTGATGATCTTTGGTGTATTTAAATACTCCGAAATTACCATCTCTTTTGAGAGTCTGAGCTGGTGGTGGAGCGGGTTAAGGCGTACCTGTTATGCCAGTTGCTGGAAGGCTTCTGTGCTGGCTAGGGTTCGAGTCTCCTGGTGGGAAAGTGTTCTAAAGTTGTACACTTCACTCTCGTGTTTAGGAGAGTTGTGCCTTAAGCATAGACACTGTGTCTTCCCATATTAACAGGGACTTGATGAAATTAACGTCTAAATGACCCCTCACTTGCTCTAGTGCTCTTGGGAGGTGATGATCTTTGGTGTATTTAAATACTCCGAAATTACCATCTCTTTTGAGAGTCTGAGCTGGTGGTGGAGCGGGTTAAGGCGTACCTGTTATGCCAGTTGCTGGAAGGCTTCTGTGCTGGCTAGGGTTCGAGTCTCCTGGTGGGAAAGTGTTCTAAAGTTGTACACTTCACTCTCGTGTTTAGGAGAGTTGTGCCTTAAGCATAGACACTGTGTCTTCCCATATTAACAGGGACTTGATGAAATTAACGTCTAAATGACCCCTCACTTGCTCTAGTGCTCTTGGGAGGTGATGATCTTTGGTGTATTTAAATACTCCGAAATTACCATCTCTTTTGAGAGTCTGAGCTGGTGGTGGAGCGGGTTAAGGCGTACCTGTTATGCCAGTTGCTGGAAGGCTTCTGTGCTGGCTAGGGTTCGAGTCTCCTGGTGGGAAAGTGTTCTAAAGTTGTACACTTCACTCTCGTGTTTAGGAGAGTTGTGCCTTAAGCATAGACACTGTGTCTTCCCATATTAACAGGGACTTGATGAAATTAACGTCTAAATGACCCCTCACTTGCTCTAGTGCTCTTGGGAGGTGATGATCTTTGGTGTATTTAAATACTCCGAAATTACCATCTCTTTTGAGAGTCTGAGCTGGTGGTGGAGCGGGTTAAGGCGTACCTGTTATGCCAGTTGCTGGAAGGCTTCTGTGCTGGCTAGGGTTCGAGTCTCCTGGTGGGAAAGTGTTCTAAAGTTGTACACTTCACTCTCGTGTTTAGGAGAGTTGTGCCTTAAGCATAGACACTGTGTCTTCCCATATTAACAGGGACTTGATGAAATTAACGTCTAAATGACCCCTCACTTGCTCTAGTGCTCTTGGGAGGTGATGATCTTTGGTGTATTTAAATACTCCGAAATTACCATCTCTTTTGAGAGTCTGAGCTGGTGGTGGAGCGGGTTAAGGCGTACCTGTTATGCCAGTTGCTGGAAGGCTTCTGTGCTGGCTAGGGTTCGAGTCTCCTGGTGGGAAAGTGTTCTAAAGTTGTACACTTCACTCTCGTGTTTAGGAGAGTTGTGCCTTAAGCATAGACACTGTGTCTTCCCATATTAACAGGGACTTGATGAAATTAACGTCTAAATGACCCCTCACTTGCTCTAGTGCTCTTGGGAGGTGATGATCTTTGGTGTATTTAAATACTCCGAAATTACCATCTCTTTTGAGAGTCTGAGCTGGTGGTGGAGCGGGTTAAGGCGTACCTGTTATGCCAGTTGCTGGAAGGCTTCTGTGCTGGCTAGGGTTCGAGTCTCCTGGTGGGAAAGTGTTCTAAAGTTGTACACTTCACTCTCGTGTTTAGGAGAGTTGTGCCTTAAGCATAGACACTGTGTCTTCCCATATTAACAGGGACTTGATGAAATTAACGTCTAAATGACCCCTCACTTGCTCTAGTGCTCTTGGGAGGTGATGATCTTTGGTGTATTTAAATACTCCGAAATTACCATCTCTTTTGAGAGTCTGAGCTGGTGGTGGAGCGGGTTAAGGCGTACCTGTTATGCCAGTTGCTGGAAGGCTTCTGTGCTGGCTAGGGTTCGAGTCTCCTGGTGGGAAAGTGTTCTAAAGTTGTATATATATATATATATATATATATATATATATATATATATATATATATATATTATATATATCTATATATATATATATATATATATATATATATATATATATATATATATATATATATATATATATGTCGTACCTAGTAGCCAGAAGGCACTTCTCTGCCTACTATGCAAGGCCCGATTTGCCTAGTAAGCCAAGTTTTCATGAATTAATTGTTTTTCGACTACCTAACCTACCTAACCTAACCTAACCTAACTTTTTCGGCTACCTAACCTAACCTAATCTATAAAGATAGGTTAGGTTAGGTTAGGTAGGGTTGGTTAGGTTCGGTCATATATCTACGTTAATTTTAACTCCAATAAAAAAAAATTGACCTCATACATAATGAAATGGGTAGCTTTATCATTTCATAAGAAAAAAATTAGAGAAAATATATTAATTCAGGAAAACTTGGCTTATTAGGCAAATCGGGCCTTGCATAGTAGGCTGAGAAGTGCGTTCTGGCTACTAGGTACGACATATATATATATAAATATATATATATATATATATATATATATATATATATATATATATATATATATATATATATATATATATATATATATATATAAATATATATATATATATATATATATATATATATATATATATATATATATATATATATATATATATATATATATATATATATATATATATATATATATATATATATATATATATATATATATATATATATATATATATATATATATATATATATATATATATATATATATATATATATATATATATATATATATATATATATATATATATATATATATATATATATATATATATGTCGTACCTAGTAGCCAGAACGCACTTCTCAGCCTATAATGCAAGGCCCGATTTGCCTAATAAGCCAAGTTTTCATGAAATAATTGTTTTCCGACTACCTAACCTACCTAACCTAACCTAACATAACTTTTTTGGCTACCTAACCAAACCTAACCTATAAAGATAGGTTAGGTTAGGTTAGGTAGGGTTGGTTAGGTTCGGTCATATATCTACGTTAATTTTAACTCCAATAAAAAAAAATTGACTCATACATAATGAAATGGGTAGCTTTATCATTTCATAAGAAAAAAATTTGAGAAAATATATTAATTCATGAAAACTTGGCTTATTAGGCAAATCGGGCCTTGCATTGTAGGCTGAAAATTGAGTTCTGGCTACTAGGTACGACATATATATATATATATATATATATATATAATATATATATATATATATATGTCGTACCTAATAGCCAGAACGTACTTATCAGCCTACTATTCAAGGCCCGATTTGCCTAATAAGCTAAGTTTTCATGAATTAATGTTTTTTCGACTACCTAACCTACCTAACCTAACCTAACCTAACTTTTTCTGCAACCTAACCGAACCTAACCTATGAAGATAGGTTAGGTTAGGTTAGGTTTTGTTGGTTAGGTTCGGTCATATATCTACGTTAATTTTAACTCCATTAAAAAAAAATTGACCTCATACATAATGAAATGGGTAGCTTTATCATTTCGTAAGAAAAAAACTAGAGAAAACATATTAATTCATGAAAACTTGGCTTATTAGGCAAATCGGGCCTTGCATTGTAGGCTGATAAGTGCGTTCTGGCTACTAGGTACGACATATATATATATATATATATATATATATATATATATATATATATATATATATATATATATATATATATATATATATATATATATATATATATATATATATATATTTATATATAGTTTATTTTGGTAGCAGTCTTTCCTTCCTGTAGACAAATATTATTAAATATGACCGAAAAAGTAAGATTAATAATTCTAACACGAATTTTCTCTATCTTTCTAATGTTTCTTTTCACTGTTGATGGTAATTCAAAGATCAATTCTCCAAAATTCATTTTTATTTCTAGTCTGACGCGACACTTGAGCGCGTTTCGTAAAACTTATTACATTTTCAAAGACTTTAGTTTACAAACACACAACTGAAACTGAATAGAGCTTTAGATTGATTGATTGATGAAGATTAAGCCACCCAAAAGGTGGCACGGGCATGAATAGCCCGTCAGTGGTGGCCCTTCTGAGCCATTACCAGTATCAAGAGCTGATACTGGAGATCTGTGGAGGTGCAACTGCACCCTGTGTGACGGGAGATGTCTCCCGTGAGGTCGCAAAGTCGTTGTTGTTGTTGTTAAAGATTTAGCTACTCAGGACGAAGTGTCCATGTAGCACAGGCTATGGTGAGCCCGTAATCGCAGTGATTGATTGATTGATATAGATTAAGCCACCCAAGAGGTGGCACGGGCATGAATAGCCCGTAAGTGGTACAATTTTTTTTTCTCAGTATTCTGAGGTTGCATTTAACCATCAAGCTGTTTTCGCGGGGGAGGATACTGCTTCACAGTCTTTATGAGGGTGTCCAGCTGCTGGACACCTTTGTTGACCAGGAGAGTGGCTGTGTTGATGGCTTCAGGGTGGCCACTGCATGATTCAGGAACTCTTAAAGCTCTTCTAAGGTCATTGGTTGCTTCACATTCCAGAAGATAGTGAAGTAATGGCTTTTCTGTGACAGTTTGGCAGAAGATGCACTCTCTCTGTCGGGGTTCACCAATCTCCCAGTTGCATCTGTAACCTAGACGTAGTCTATATAGCCTAACTGCTATTTCCCTGTGGATTCCTTTTGGGATATTTAACCTTTCTAATTTGGTTGGCTGAAGATACCATGTTGCAGATGGCGAACCTTCAGCTATTCTCTGGTGCAGGTAGGCTTTGTTGAGATGTGAGAGTTTTTTGATGATGTTTTTTATGTTCTCTAGGCTGGGTTGAATTGTTTTATGTATCACTGGATGACGAGTTGCCAATTTAGCAATTTCATCAGCTTTTTCATTTAATGGGATTCCAATATGGGATGGGATCCAGTTTAAAGTTATGTTGAGTCCTTTGCCTTTAGCGACTGCTCCAAGATACAAAATGGTGGTAATTATTTCCACATTATCTTTCCACTGTTTTTGTCCTAGTATTTGAAGTGCAGCTTTTGAGTCTGTGTATATGATTGCATTTTGAGTGTTTTGTGCAATCACATATGCGAATGCCTGTTGTATGGCAAACAGCTCAGTTGGGTTGATGATACTAGTCCTCCCAGTCTCCAATATGCCTGAACGCTGGTCGTGCAAAGAGCAGCGCCAGCACTCTCATATTCTGTGTCCACCGATCCGTCTGTGAAGATGTGGGTGGCTCCTGCTACTGCTATGCTATACATTTTCTCTTCTATTATGCGCCTTAGGATTGTCGGTTCATAGGCAGCCTTTTTCATTGGGAGACTTTCTATTACTATTTTGAAACTAGGCTCTTCCCACGGCGCGGAAGGAGTGTAATTTGGGTGTGGATGATCACCCTCGCTATCAAGAATCATGTTTTTTAAATGTAGTCTGTTTAGGACTTTTCCTGCTCTTGCAACCCAAGAGTTTCCATTGTTTTGGCCTAGTCCAACCACCAAGGCCTGCCGTACTGGGATTGGATCAGAAGAAATAATTATCTTACTGATAATTGTAGCTGTCCTTTGTGATATTCTTTCTTGTAGAGAGGGCAAACCCGTCTCCAGTCTAAGAGTTTCAAGCCTGGTCCACATGGGGGCTCCCAGTGCGGCTCTCATAGCATTGTTTTGGGCAACTTCAAGCTTTTTCCACTGTTGGTGTGATAGATTTGTGAGTGCAGGTGCGGCATAGTCGATCACTGATCTGACTGCCTGTACATAGTATGTGCGAAGGACTTGCAGATTGGCTTCTCCAGAAAGGGAGGTTAGCGACCTGAGGATTGCCGTCCGGGCCGCAGTTCGCTCTCTCAAGTAAGTGACCTCAGCATTAAAATTCATGTGTGTGTCCAGGATGATTCCTAGATACTGATAGGTGTCGACCCATTCTATTGGTTGACCCTGTACTGTGAGTTGGATGTTGGGCTTCGCTATTTTTATGGGCATGGCCTTTGACTTTGAGGGGTTGAGTTTGATCCCAATCTGTTTTGCCTCTTTACTGATGCAGTCTAAGCATTTGGGTGCAAGGCGCGCCGCATCCCTTCCTTTTATGATGATGACAAGGTCGTCCGCGTAGTTTAGCAGCCTGCAGTGATGTGGGAGTTTCAACCTCATTATTCTTTCCATTAAACAGTTGAAGAGAAGAGGGCTGAGAATACCTCCTTGCGGTGTACCATTTTCATGTCTTTTGTACTCAGAGACTGTGCCATGAAGTTTTACTCTTGCTTCTCTGTTTATGAGACAGTTTTTGGTCCAGGAGAGCAGGTTACCTCTGACCTCTTTGTCAATGAGGCAGCAGAGAATAGCTGGGGCGCTAGCCAGTTCAAAGGCTTTTTCGAGGTCCAGGAATATCAGCATTCTTGGTCTGTCATTCAAGTGGGCTAACAGAGTTGTAATACATTCCACTGTGCCAACCCCTCTTCTATAGGCATACTTATCATGGTGCAGTTTAGGCATTTTCCACTCCAATCTGTTGAGTGCCATTCTGTCAGCCGTCTTGGCTGCACAGCTTTGGAGAGAGATGGGCCTGGGATTAGCTGGATCTTTGGGTTTTGGGATCGGCACTATGTCTGCTCTATTCCAAGCAGAAGGTCTAGTTTGAGAAGTCCAGGCTAAATTAATTAACCTTAGGTATGCAGCGTCTCCCTCTGGGCCGAGGTTTCTAATAATTTTATAGGTTATTTTGCCGTCTCCAGGGGATGTATCCTTGGAGTTTTTCTTAGCCCGATTGAGCTCATCCAGTGTGAAGGGGGCATTAGTGTCAGAGACTTCTTCACATGCTGTAAGGATTCTGTGCCACCTTTCTTCCTCTAGTCCGGTCTGTACTGCTAATACATCTGGTGGAAGTTGATTGCTGGCTGCTCTCTCTGCAAACCTGGTTGCCAGTACTTCGGCTTCCTGTTGAGGATCCTTGGGGTGTGGAGCTTTAGGTGTTTTATTCCCTTTGGCCCGGTGAATTTGCTGCCACATCTCTCCGAGAGAGGTGTGTTCATTCAGGTGTGAACACCATTCCAGCCACTTTTGTTCTTTTATTTGTCTGGTCTCTCGATGTACATGTTCCTTGACCTCACAAAGTAAGATCCTGTTGCGGTCACTTGGCTGCTTTTTGTATAGCTTTCTTGTTCTGTTGAGTCTATGGTTGAGTTCTTTGACACGTTCGCAATAGTACCAATGATCTTTATGGTGTCCGGTGGACTGTTTTTTCAGTGGGATTGAGTGGTTGGCTGCACTTTGAATCGCTTTGACAAATTCTTGTTCTGCCTGATTAATGTCTTCGGGAACATCATAGTTTCTTTGCCACTCCGAAATGAGGTTTTGAAATCGGTCCCAGTTTGCTAAATCAAAGTTCCAGGCTTCAGATGGAGGCGGAGGTGGGGTGGGTAGGTCTAACTGAAGATCAATTTGGACCCCATAGTGGTCGCTTGTGAGTGTGGGCTCAACTGACCATGTTGCTGCATCTCTTAGGGAGGCTGAAACGAAGGTTAGGTCTAATCTGCCTCCTTGGATGTGGGTAGGTTCATTCTTGTTTAGGATTTGTATTTCTGGAAGCTGGTCCAGTAGATGTGTAATGTGTATGCCGGCTTCATTTGTTTTGTTTGAGCCCAGTGCCAATCGATGATGGGCGTTAAAATCTCCACAAATGATTGTGTTTGTTGTTGTCGCGTGTCCAAATAACACAGAGAGATCCATTTCGGCTTGTGGAGACCTGTACACATTGAACACTTCAAGTTTGTCGTGTCTTAGCTCAATGGTGACTCCCATTACCTCTGTCCCTGCTCCACAATTGGGTGGGCTGGTTATGGATTTGGAGATCAGGTCACATTTTACATAGATTGCACATCCCCTGGATTGCCCATTGATCCATAGAAGGAAGAAGCCTCGATAGCCTGAGATTTTAGGTTCTAATCCGGCTCGAAGCAAGCTCTCCTGTAGTATCAGGATGTCTATGCCCTTGGTTGCTGCTATGCATTGCAAGTGTTGCAATTTAGTGCGCAGTCCTTGCGCATTCCATTGCAGGATCTTTAGAATTCTAGGTTCTTGGAATTTGCTGATAATTCCGTGGTATCCATGGAGTCTGATGAACACGCTATGGAAGTTGCAATTGGTGTATAGGTTCTTAGTGGACCCGAAATTGACTCATCAATGTCGCTTTCCGACGAGCTGGACTCTATCTGCTTTTTATGGGGGTGTCTCCTGCCATAGAGCTTTACACATCTTCGAGGTTTTATATCTACATTTGGGTGAGGTGGATGAGGTGAAAAACGAACTTTCAACAATGGGTATTCAATGGGTATTAAATTCCAACACAAGACAGAACACGAAACAATGGGTATTGAATGGGTATTAAATTCAAACACAAGACAGAACACGAAACAATGGGTATTGAATGGAAGTAATTGTAGAAAGCCTATTGGTCCATATTTCTTGATGCTTCTATATTGGAGCGGAGTCTTGAAGTGGGTAGAATATAGTTGTGCATTAATTGGCTGTTGATTGCTGGTGTTGACTTCTTGATGTGTAGTGCCTCGCAAACGTCAAGCCGCCTGCTATCGCTGTATCTATCGATGATTTCTGTGTTGTTTGCTAAGATTTCTCTGGTGATGGTTTGTTTGTGGGAAGAGATTATATGTTCCTTAATGGAGCCCTGTTGCTTATGCATCGTTAAACGCCTGGAAAGAGATGTTGTTGCCTTGCCTATATACTGTTTTTTTTTAGGCTTACAGTCCCCAAGAGGGCATTCGAAGGCATAGACGACGTTGGTCTCTTTTAAAGCGTTCTGCTTTGTGTCTGGAGAGTTTCTCATGAGTAGGCTGGCCGTTTTTCTGGTTATATAGTAAATCGTCAGTTGTATCTTCTGATTTTTGTCTGTAGGGATAACGTTTCTACTGACAATATTTTTCAGGACCCTTTCCTCCGTTTTATGGGCTGTGGAAAAGAAGTTCCTGTAAAATAGTCTAATAGGGGGTATAGGTGTTGTGTTAGTTGTCTCTTCAGAGGTTGCATGGCGTTTCACTTTCCTTCTTATGATGTCTTCCACGAAACCATTGGAGAAGCCGTTGTTGATTAGGACCTGCCTTACCCTACAGAGTTCCTCGTCGACTTGCTTCCATTCTGAGCTGTGGCTGAGGGCACGGTCGACATAAGCGTTAACAACACTCCTCTTGTACCTGTCCGGGCAGTCACTGTTGGCATTCAGGCACATTCCTCTGTTTGTTTCCTTAGTGTAGACTGCAGTGTGGAAAACTCCGCTCCTTTCCATGACTGTTACATCTAGAAAGAGCAGCTTCCCATCCTTCTCCATCTCGTAAGTGAAACGCAACACAGAATTCTGCTCAAATGCCTCCTTCAGCTCCTGCAGATGTCTGACATCTGCAGGATACAACTGACGATTTACTATAAAACTAGAAAAACGGCCAGCCTACTCATGAGAAACTCTCCAGACACAAAGCAGAACGCTTTAAAAGAGACCAACGTCGTCTATGCCTTCAAATGCCCTCTTGGGGACTGTAAGCCTAAAAAACCCAGTATATAGGCAAGACAACAACATCTCTTTCCAGGCGTTTAACGATGCATAAGCAACAGGGCTCCATTAAGGAACATATAATCTCTTCCCACAAACAAACCATCACCAGAGAAATCTTAGCAAACAACACAGAAATCATCGATAGATACAGCGATAGCAGAAGGCTTGACGTCTGCGAGGCACTACACGTCAAGAAGTCAACACCAGCAATCAACAGCCAATTAATGCACAACTATATTCTACCCACCTCAAGACTCCGCTCCAATATAGAAGCATCAAGAAATATGGACCAATAAAAATAGGCCTTCTGCAGTTACCCACCTTTAATACCCATTGTTTCGTGTTCTGTCTTGTGTAAAAAAATTATTTTCACCTCATCCAAAACTATTGTAACATGTCACCTCACCCAAATGTAGGTATAAAAAACTCGAAGATGTTTAAGCTCTATTCAGTTAAAGTTGTGTGTGTGTGTGTAAACTAAAGTCTTTGAAAATGTAATAAGTTTTACGAAACGCGCTCAAATGTCGCGTCAGACTAGAAATAAAAATGAATTTTGGAGAATTGATTTTTGAATTACTATCAACAGTGAAAAGAAGCGTAAGAAAGATCGAGAAAATTCGTGTTAGAATTATTAATCTTACTTTTTCGGTCATATTTATTAATATATGTCTACAGGAAAGACTGCTACCAAAATATACTAATATATATATATATATATATATATATATATATATATATATATATATATATATATATATATATATATATATAGAGCAGCACCACATGCAGGGGATTTCCTGTTAGCAACCCCAATGTCGGCAACTGGCACGCGTCTCACACCACACGCCCTCCGAATTGCTGTGGCCCTCCGCCTTGCTGCCCCAATCCACACCAGATATAGGTGTATGTGCGGCGAGGTGGTGGCTGACAGGTACGGCCACCATGGCCTACTCTGCCAAAGCACAAGGGGATGGCACTCGAGGCACAATGAAGTTAACGACATCATCAAAAGGAGCCTCACCACAGCTGGATGCCCAGCTGAAAGAGAGCCTCGTTACCTAACGCCCCGTAACTCTGATGCTCTTATTGGTCGCCCGGATGGTATCACAGTGAACCCCTGGAAGAATGGCAAGCAGTTGGTATGGGACTACACGTGCGTATCAACCCTGGCTAACACCTACATTAACCTCAGTGTTGCACAACCAGGTGGCGCTGCCACCCACAGGAAAGCAGCCAAATCCCGTAAGTATAGAGAACTGGATCATCACTACAATTTTGTCCCCATTGCTTCTGAGACACTCGGCGCCTGGGGTAAAAGTGCTACCAGTTTTTTGAAGGAACTGGGTTCTAGGCTCATTGAAACAACAAGGGACCCAAGAGCTGCAAGCTTTCTTTTCCAGCGCCTCAGTGTGGCGATACAGAGGGGAAATGCGCACTGCATCCAGGGTTCCTGCCCGCCATCTGAGGAGCTGGAGGAACTCGACAACCTATGATAACCATCTTTGTAACCCATATGTAACTCCTTTTTTGTAACAAAGTTCAAATAAAGTAAATATATATGTGTACATACAAAAGAATGGGGGTGGTAGGAGAAGATAATATTAGTGTTCAGTGAGAAACCACAAGGTCTCCTCTGAATACTTTTCATTTTCTTCTCCGAGGCTATGGGTCCCCACATTGGCACCAGAGGTGGTACCCTCACAAACTTTATAATATATATATATATATATATATATATATATATATATATATATATATATATATATATATATATATATATATATATATATAGCCCTAAACCAGAAAATAATAAATACAGAATATGCGGTCATATTCAATGAAACATGTTTGAAAGAAAACCTGCTGCCATATACACCAATATATATATATATATATATATATATATATATATATAATATATATATATATATATATATATATATATATATATATATATATATATATATATATATATACACATATATATATATATATATATATTTGGTTTTATAATAAATTATCAATTGCATTTTTTTTTTGTCTGTAGGGATGACGTTCCTATCAACAATACCTTGCAGGACCCTTTCCTCCGTTTTATGAGCCGTCGAAAAGAAGTTCTTGTAAAGGCAAGACCGCAAAAGATCTTCTGACAGCACTTACACTTGATGTCGTAAGGATCTAGGGCTGGTTTTGCACATCTTTCACATTCTAAACGACAACATTGATTTGGTGATGGTATATAAAGAACATAGCTCTTCATGCAAGCTGTTAAAGTTCGTTTTTCCACAACGTAGTGTGTGATGTGGTTTGCAGAGAAAGAATGCTCAGGTTGAACTAACCTCAAGTTAACTGGTGGAGGAAATGGGTTCCGGGAATTGAGAAGTGACTGATGACTGACTGGTGGTGGGGAAGGGGGAGGAGGGGGAGGGTGCCGCGAGCTCCTGGTAGTAGTATCACCCGCCTCTCTATAAACATAAACACCTGACACATCTCCCAGACCCGTGTATGACACGAAACTAATAACCCTTTTACAACCAGTGTTGAAGGCCTAGGAAGCCGAGGCGGCGGCGGTGTCGATTATGGTGAGAAAAGTTTCATGTTTTTGGTAATATACACGCACTTCACTCTGCCAACTGTCCTTTCTGCCAACATCTTAACTTTCCTACATACCACAGACATATTGTTTAAATACGAGAATGTGAGGCACACTCTCTCTGTCAGCCAAAGCTCCTGGGTGGTCCTCTTCACTTCCCCTCCCCTCCCCCCCTCACCTGCTTCACACGCCCTTCCCTAACCGTACACCTAAAAATACTCGGTCTCCTAGGTATACCTTCCCATGGGAGGGGCCCCCCTTCTCAGCCCTCAACATATCCTTCTCTTTGCTACATACACTTAATTAACTTTATATATCCACATAGCATGCTTAACTCTACTTTACATACTCATATACATTCATCTTACATCTACTACTCCTGCTCACTTGTTCCAATACTTACACTTCTACCCCAGCGACTCACAATCTCCCCACATGACAAAGACCTGGTGTGCCAAACCACCCGCCGCGACCCACTAACCCCCCCGCCTCACGACGCACACACGTCCCCGGGGAAAGAGACTACGGGCATGTGCAACACCTTTGCAGGGGCCTAAATGGCTCATCAGCTCAGGTGTTGCGCACAGTCGTAGTCATAAAGTACCTTTCTCTTCTATTATAAGACTTCTAACCTTTTCGTTTAATTCTAGCCAAATAGTTTCTGTGTGTGGCTCAGTTTTGATTCCCTCTTTGAGACTACATTTAAAATTCCCATCTTACTGGGTGCTCGGCGCCGTCACCACCGCACTCGCACGATTCCTTCCGGTTCTAATACATTCCAAGCTTTATTTGGTCCTGTTAAGTGGACTAAGTATTTTGATCTCAGTCATGTTGATTCTACATGTCCTGATGATTTATTCATCCATAAACACCTAGTTGATTCGGTGGATACCTTTGTCACTTTTAATCCCACCCGTACTGGTACACGTGTCATTGCTGCCCTTTCACAGGAAGCAGCTGACTGCTTGGCCCCATTGTCCTGTATTGGGGAGACCCCTGTTCAGATCTCCAAAAATGCTCGGTTAAATCCCAACATTGGTACAGTTATTCTCCCGCACCATGTTGTGACTGGTGATAGGGAACTGAAAGACTGCTGTGAGGATATTAAAAATATCCTTGAGGCCCAAGGCCATTCTATCCTCTAGATTGATATATTCACTCGACCCCCTCGTTGTCGTCGTCGTCGTCAGCCTCTTTGTGTAGTGAAGATCACTTTTGATAGAAGATCCCTTCATCTTCCATAATTCTTGCTGGGGCCAGATGCTCCATTCAGGAGTACATCCTCTCTCCTTGCCTCTGCAATAGGTGTTGGAGATTTCGGCATGGGCCCTTCAGGTGCTCAAATGAGGTGTCTCTATGCTTCTTGTGTTGAGACTCGGGTCATTCTAAGACAGAGTGCTCATCTTCCCAAGCTCACTGCATCAATTGCGGTGACGCCCACCCTACCTTCACCCGTGCATGTATGCACTTCAAATTTGAGGAAGCCATCCTCAATTTTAAACATTGTGATTATTTGTCTTTTTCCTGAGGCGAGACACCAAGTTCGCCATCTTCCCTCTTTCTCTGGCATGTCTTATGCTCGTGTGTTGCGTTCCACTACTCCTCGCCCTCTTCCACTTTCTCAGTTTCGCAACCGTTTCCAGGCCTTGGACCCCGATCCCTCCACTACCATCTCGTCTGCTCCTTTGTGTTCTGAGCCAGAGGGTCTTTCTCCTAGTTCTCCGACTGGGTGTTTCCTTCCATTCTTCCTTCCCAGACTTCCTTGTCTCCTGTGCTCTCTTTCCCTTCTCACCCCATTCCTTCTTCTCAGCCCTCTTCCCTATCTTTTGGCACTCCACACCACCTGTCTGTTCAGGCCGTTGTCCATCCTCCTCGGCAATCTTCATGTTGACCGCTCCTGTTCTTCCTTCTCCTGTTGAGACTGTCGAGATTGGCCCAGTTGACCACCTGTCTTATACGTCTGACGTACACCTGGCTCCTGCCCTTCTTCCTTCCCAGCGGGTAAGAATGCTTCGCTCTATTATTCAGCTTCTGACTCCGACTCTATCCCTGCATCCCTCAATTTTAGTGGCAGAGTCACCTGTCCCCTATGGAGGTTCCCTTGGTCCTTGATTCTCTCTCGGATGCTGCCCTTGATGAAGTGCGCTCCCCTGTTTCTCTCCTTCCTTCCCCCTGATTCCCTTGACCGCCCCTCTCCGATGCCTCCTCCCACTCCGGACTGTCAGTCCGCCTCTGGTCCATCCTCCTGCTCCCTTGACTCCATCGCCTTTGCAAGAGTTACCTGTTGTAACTCCGATTTCACTGATCCCTATTCTGATCTTACTAAGTACACTGTATTCTTCTTTGCCTTTGTTTCTCCCTTGTACTCTGTTTCTTGTCTCTGTTTTTCACAATGTCTTTTCTTCAATGGAATATTCGTGGATTTTATGCCAACTTCCACGAACTCCAACTTCTGATCACACAGTTTTCACAACTTTGTGTGTGTGTGTGTCCAGTTTTCACTAAAACGCTTTGTGTCTGTCTCCAAGAGCCGATGCTTGGTGCTCGTCCTGGTCACTTTCGTGGGTTATTCCTTTCTCCAGCCCCCTCCCCTCCAGCTTTTGCTGGGGCCCATAACTCTACTGCTCTCTTGATTCGTACTGATATTCCCTTTGTCCCCCTAGACATCAGACAAAGACCAGACCATTAGAGCTCTGGGCAAGCCGGTCATTCCTAGTTACCTAGTGAGTAGGTACTGTACCTACTTTCCATAGGTACTGTACCTACTGTCCAGAGGTACAGTACTACTTTGTATGTGAGAAACAAGCCAATAACTGGATTCTCGATGAATCTTCGCAGTGCAATTGGCTCTTACATGGTACTGGAAGAATGAATTTACGACGAAACGATGGTCCAGGACACACCAAGACCAGGTGTTCGTCTGTAAGGTACAAGCAGTGTTTAGTACCAGCACGTGTGACTTCATATGAAGCAGAGTGAGAGAGAGAAGGTGAAGTCATGCATAACTAATTCATTGGAAGACTCAGTGTCATATGTGAGTCTGATAGAGGAGTTATTGTCCATCTAGCAGTGAACATCTGTGGGAACAATCAAGTTTAAAATATTTCAAGCGTGTGAAAAGCTTTTGGACGTTAGTGAGCGAGGAGTGTTTTTACTGTAACGAGACGTGAGGAGGTTGTGAGATATTTTGCCTCATTGGAGGCGGTCTGTGTGGAGGTGGGTGTGTAGATGCATCACAAAGAAAACGGGAGCCGCGAGTGTGGGGTACTCCACCATATTTGTTGTCATGGATGGTGACAGTGAACATAATTTAATGACTCATTTGAGTGAGGGGCTGTGTCAAGATTATTGACTAGTTCGCGTTGTGCCACCGAATGAACCTGGATATACCATCTGGCATCTGGAAAGCTGGAGGGTGAACCCTTATCCAATATTGTTGGTACAGTATTGGGTTTCCCTAGCTTAAGTCATCAACGTCAGCTGTGAGCAGGCGTGACAGGTGTGAGTCTTAACGTGAGTACAGTACTCCGGGTAATTATCTTATACACATAATAATTTTGGTGATCAGTAATCACGCAATCTCGGATCTTCAGGGTATTACCTTGTAATGAGTTTGCTCTGTCTAAGGTTCCAATGAAGGTGTGAAAGTGTAATCTGTCAGAAGTGACAGTTCTAACCTTTCAAGTGTGGTGTTACCAGTGAGTGACCGACGAACGTGTTGTGGGTGTCAACAATATTATAATACAAAAACATTTGAGAGAGGTTGCTAACATCTGTTGTGCAGAAATATTGAGAGAGATTGTTTGTTACGGAGGTATTAGTGACACGTAAGTTTATTTATTTATTTTTTTACATGCAAGCATGCTTATAAGTACAATAAAAGCAAACAAATACAACATAGAACAACAGAACAAAATGACAAAGCACCAACTTGCAAAAACATAAAGGAACAAATGTACTAATCACAAAAACGCCGGCCGGAAGGGCCGACCACAAAACAACAATAATTACAAACAAAATACAACAATTAAGTTAAACACAGCGGAATACAATACAGAAATGAAAAACTAGAACATAAATATACAGAACAAGGCTACCAGCACCTCAAACACACACGGAGAGGCACCAACACAAAACGATAATAATAATAATAATAACAATAACAAGAAAGAAAATACAAGTATACAACAAACAAAAAGAAAAGCACATTGGCAAAACACGACAAAGAGCATAAACCCAGACCGGGTCACGCCAACAGCCTGAAGGCCACTCAACACCACACAAACAAGCGCACAAACAGCACCATAAAAACATAGAACCACAAAACATAACATAAGAACATAACATCCACAACCAGTCACACACTAACCAAACCCCGGACCGCACAGGAACCGGACACACACACACACAAGCCACACAAATAAACCCACAACAACAACAAACCGGAGCACGCAGGAACTGGGAAACAAACCCGCTCCACCCACCCACACACACACACACACACTCGACCCGCACCCCACAACCATGTGCACAAATGGAAACAACCCACAACACACAATACACAAAGGAATCATGAGCGAGGAATACATTTCTCAGAGACAGGAACATATGTCTCCGAAGCCCAAGGATACTTTCGCTTATAGGCCTCCCAAATCAAATATTCCATGTCGGTAGGGGGACGATCCCCCTGCCGCCGTGGGCCCTTCATAAACTCAGGAATCTCCAGATCAGGCGGAAACGGCCACTCCTTAAGCTCACCGACGCAAGTCGCATAACGAGGCTGGGGAGCGCAAACCACGTCCTTCGAGGAAGCAGACGACACCGAAGAAGCGTATGAGGGCTGCCGAGACGGCCGCGTCGCCGTACGCACAAAAGCAGGGGACGGTCGACTAGATGGTAACACCTGTACCGAGACTGCGGGAGACACTGAAGAAACGGCCGGAGACGGAAGAGGCGTCGAGACCGCCGCCAATGAAACAGGGAACGAAGAAGGGGTCACAGAACCCCCAGAGTGAGCAGCCTTTTTCAACACCACCACCAGGCCACCCCGCTCACCACAAACCTCAGCAGGGGAAACCCCCCCCCCCCCACGAAGAACCGGAGCCATCCGACGCAGGCGACGCACCCGAAGCAGGATCCGCAGACACCATATCAGAAGTGGAGGCCGAACCACCGGCACCGGCATCCGCAGGCAAGTGCACCTCTGCCACCACCGTAGTACGCAAAGCAACCGGAGCCACCATGCCATTGTCGGCAGATCCACAAGCGTCGAAGTCGCCAACATCAGCCCATGCAGAAGAACGCCGGGAACGCTTAGGCTCTGGCCGCACATCATCAGACCCAGAAGCTGACCCAGAGACATGCGCAACACAAGCCGGGCGAACCGATGCACGTCGCAGAACGGCAGCATCCTCAACCACATGGGGCACCAGGCCAGGCACAGGAGGAAGCGCCGGATCCACCCCATCACCCAGCACAGCCGGAACAGACGGCGAGGGTGCAGGGACAGGGTCAGACGCAGCAGAGGACAAACTGGAAGACGGGGGATTCGAGCAGAAGGCAGTCAGAAGAACCCCAGGGACACCAGTCGGAGCAGGATGATCACCAGGCAATGACACAACCTCCGGAGGACAGGCGACAATAACAGGGGGCGCATCAGGCAGCGCAACAGGCGACACAGGGGGCACATCCGCGGCTGAAGAGACGTCCACATCCACCGAAGCCTCCTCCACAGGAAGCGGCAGAAAATCCTCCTCAATGAAGACGTTCACGGGCGCAACGGCAGGCGCAGAACAGTCAGTAGCCTGATGGCCCAAGAGGCCACAACGATAACACGTCTGAGGCTGGTGGGCATAAAACACCCGAACGTTGTATCCCATAAGACTCACAGAGGATGGTATGTCTGCCCGGAGCCGCATGCCCAGGGTGCGAATGTTAGTCCTCACACCCTTGAGCGGACTGGAGGAAATCATGTGCAACCGCACACTAACTACGGCGCCAAACCGGCCGAAGAACCGCTGCAGCAGACCCTCCAGAAACTCCAAGGGCGACCCATGTACACTGACGTAAGTGAGGGCACCACTCCGATCAGAGAGGGTCACAGTCCCCGCACCATCCGGCAGGGGTAAGGTCCGTCCCTTGTATGGACGGAGAAATTCCCGATACGGCAACTCCTCTGTAAACTTCACGATCGCCCGACATGCCGTCACCAGCTCGACTCCATAAATGTTTATCACAGGGACATGAAGCAAATCACACACCAGCGCTATCTCCAGGTACCCAGCCCATCCGGAAAATTTGAGGCCCACAGACTGAGCCCGCACTACAGGGGGGAGGGGGACCCCCATTGTGAACTCCACGTCAGCACAGGCGGACAGAGGCACACACGCCCCCAATCGGCCAATCTGGCAAACAACCACCAACTGCCGGAGAGTGCAGATAACACATCCGCCCTCCACGACAGCTAGCAGTCCCAGTGACACGTAAGTGGTGTAATACTATATTATTGTTATCCTCATTGTGTGATTATTGTGTTGTGAGTTGTATCAAGTGAACTCTTGTTATTGGCTCGTCAGTGTGACAAGCAATAATTATATTAATTATTGAAGAGTGAAATAACGTAATTAACATAACACATTGATTGTTAATTGTATGAGTGAGAGTATCATTAACATAAATTAATTGATTGTGAGAGTATGTCTTGGAGACATTGTTAAAGTAATTAACTTTTGTTATTGTTGTGATTGTTTTTGTGACAGTGCTCTTTGTCTTATTTACGTGTGTGTGTAAATTTGTTGTGTTGGTGAAATGTTTTGAGACTGCCAGAGCAAGTGCAGTATTGGGCGAGAGTGTTCATAAAATGTTTACTTTATTGTTGTTCGTGACCTGTCCAGTGGGTCTAGACTGTTAGTCTCTTCTACACCTGTAGAGTGATTGGTTCGGAGACCTGCTGTGAAGTGGTGTTTTGACAGTTGTTGAGGTAACACTCTTGAACAATGTAAAGAAAGTGGGTCACTGTGTATTTAGTCAATAAGTTGTTGAGTAAACATATTTTTACTTAGACTATTCCTCCTTTTGCAGTACTGCCCTCCCTCTTTCATCACCCATTTGCTACTATGTCATTGATTTAAGTTGGCCCAGATTCTAGCCCCATAACCCCAATCACTAAATTAAAATTTGGTGTGAGAATCCATCTGCTATTAGCTAGATTTTTTTGCAAGCAAATTTCAGAGAGAACGACCCAAGTGAGGAAGGTCTGGTATTGCTTGTGGAATTTGAAAACGGCTCTGGCCTTCATCTCCACCTGAAATACTTAGAGCTTTGGCGTCTTGCTCATTCCACCGGAGTATATTCATTAGTTTGTCTTGGCAAACATTCGAAATTACATCCCTTATCCAGTAATACTCTTGCATTCTGGTGCCCAGTGCGGTGCTAGACTTGTTAGGTAAAATTGGTCATTACACATCTGATGCCCGAGGTGGGGCTAAGGTATAAGGATAAAGAGAAAATTCATACTTTCACGCCACTGACTGTGGATGTAGAGGAGACACTCACACATCTGTGTGTGCCGTGACCCCTGAAGAATACTCTAACACTCTACCTTTTAAGTCGCCCATTCAATGTTTTGCAGCCCGTATCTTTGTGAATAAGTGGTATACAGTCTGTTCCATTTATCTCACCCCCGAATGTCCCACTTTCTCTTCCTGGTCTTAAGCAACTGTTGGACTCATTACCAATGCCTGTCCTCGTATTAGGTGATTTTAACTGTCGGCATACCCTCTGGGGCGATATTCTGTCGAATACCAGAGGCTGCCTTCGCGAACAATTTTTCCTCTTTTCTTCTCTGTCTCTTCTGAATTCTGGCGAACCCATTCATGTTGACTAACTCGCACCTTTCCTGGCTTGATCTTTCTCTTTGCTCGTCATCTCTTTATTTATGTTTCACATGAGTTCTTGATGACCTCCATAACAGGGATAATTTCCCCATCCTTGTCACCTTCTCTTTTCACCTCCCCCTCTTCTTCCTTGTGTGGCAGTTTGCCAAGGCAGACTGGAATCTATTCGCCCTACACGTTACTCTTTCTGACCTCTCCGATGTGCCTCTCCCCCGAGCTCTCCTCCTTTTTTTCTTGACACCATATTCGATGCTGCGTTTTCCTCGCTCTACCTCCTGGGGAGCGCGGA
Source organism: Procambarus clarkii (assembly GCF_020424385.1). Classification (NCBI taxonomy): domain Eukaryota; kingdom Metazoa; phylum Arthropoda; class Malacostraca; order Decapoda; family Cambaridae; genus Procambarus; species Procambarus clarkii. Next base: position 102,690 of record NW_025570983.1, read on the forward strand.
AGTGCGTTCCCTGGTGGAATACAGACTGTTCGGGCTGTCCGCTGTATGCGTGCAGCCTAGAAGAAACGCCGACGCCGCCAGACAGCTGCTTCTTCTCTTTTGTTTCGAAAAGCAAGTGCGGTGGCCCGTTGGGGCATCCATATGGCTTAACGTGCGAGTTGGAAATCTTATGTCTCCACCAATGCGACCGACACTCCAATACAACCGACCGAAAATCCGTAAATCCGTAAGACAGCGGGTAAGTTTGTTCCAGATGTCTCGCCAGTCCTTCACCTCTGTGGTTCTCTTATGGCGGATCCAGTGTCAGTCACAACCGAACTGGGTTCCCACTTTTCTATTGTTATCTCCAGTTCTCATCTTTCTCCATCTTTCCTTACTCGCAAGCTCCTTCTTGAATCTTGTTCCTTAGATTTTCGCACCCATCTCCAGCTTCCTTATAACGTTCCATTCTTTCTTTCCGAACTCAAGTATACCCTGGACCTCTGCGGTTTTACAGCAGCGGGCTCAGATGGTATTTATTATGATATACTTCGCCATCTCCCTCCGTGCACGTTTCAGTATTTACTAAATCTGCATAATCGTCCCTGAGAATTGACTTGAGGAAGTTATTCTTCCGATTCGGAAACCAGGGTCCCTAGGAACATCCCCTAAGGACTTCAGGATTTCTGGCCCATTGCCCTCCCGAGTTGCATCTGCAAACTCTTTGACCGTATGGACAGAGTCCGTCTGATGTGGTTCTATCACCACTTCTACGCTTTTCAATTGGGTGTTCGCAAGTGTGGCAGCATGACTGAGTCCTCGTTAACTTGGAGGTCTATATTCGTACTGCCTTTGCTCCGAAGACCTCCGTGGTTTCTGTCATTTTTAACCTGGAAAAGGTGTATGACACCACCTGTAAATACCATATCCTGTTACAACGCTGTTCTTTTGACCTTCGTGGTAATATCCCTCCCTTCCTACTTCTTCCTCTCTAGTCGGTCTTTTAGAGTGAGGCATGATACCACTCTCTCTGCCACTTTTCGGCAATACGAAGGTGTACCTCAAGGTAGTGTTCTCAGCACTACTCGTTTTCCTGGTTGCCCTCAATAGTCCTCTTTCCTCCCTTCCCTCTGGCATTTTCTTAGCTCTCTATGTTGACGATCTTACCCTCTGCTGTCGCGGTGATGACTCACCTTTCCTCCAAAGGCGGCTTCTACTTGCGATTGATGTCTTGTCGTCCTGGGACCACCAATCATGGCGTCAAGTTCTCTACAAATAATACTTGAGCTATGACTTTTACTCGAAAGCATGTCGCTCTTCGACCCCCTTTGTCGCTTTTTGGTAATCCACCTTTTGTACAAACATTCTGCTAAGCTTTTGGAGTTAACCTTTGACACTCGTTTGTCTTGGTCACCCCATATCTCTTATCTCCGAGTTAAATGCCCTAAGGCCCTTAACTTACTTAAGGTCTTGTCCTATACTTCCTGGGGAGCTGATAGATGCATGCTCCCCTCTTTACGTTCCTCTCTCGTGCAGTGTAAACTTGATTATGGCTGTCCTGCTTACTCGTCTGCTTCTCCTTCTACTCTTTGTCGTCTTGATGCTCTGCACCATACTGAGTAACGCCTCAGCTCAAGTGCTTTTCGTTCGACTCCTATCCTAAGCCTATATGTTGAAACCGGCATCGTGTCTACAGGATCGCCGTGATCGCTACTATCTTCGCTACCTTGCGCGCCCCCTACAACACCCTCACTCTCGCTTATGTCGTCCTTTCACCTTTACCTCTCCTGTGGTCCCTGTTGCCCTTCACCTCATACCTCTTTTTGTACGGTTGTCTCACTTGCAAGGTTCTCTTTCGGTTCGTGTTACCAACGCAATATTTTTATAACGCAATACACCAATATTTTTCCTCGTGATATTTCATCCTCCCCCCACTTTAGGGTCCCTATTCCTAATATTTGTAAAACCTTGACCATTGTGAGTGAAGCTTTTACCCATCCTACAGTTCTGAAACCCCCTTTTCCTGGCACACCTTTCTTCACACTCCCACTCCATTTCCGTCTTCACAGATGGGTCCAAGTCTGTACATGGTGTACAGACTTGGACAAAACTACTCTGTCGTTTTCCCCTGATGACACATGTATGTGACGCCTGCCTCCAGAGACTAGCATCTCTATGGCAGAACTTTTTGCTATTTTGTATACTCTTTGTCAACTGCTTTCTCGCTGTCAATCTTCGTATGTTGTTGTAGTTGATTATTGTAGTGCCCTCATGGCTCTAAAGTTCTTTAAGCCTGTCCATCCTGCGGTCGTCGAAATTCAACATTGGCTGTTTCTTATCTCCAGTAGATTTATGAAGTGGAGTTTTGCTGGGTTCCCAGTTATATCGGGGTGTCCTTAAATGAGCATGCAAACTCTGCCACTACGAAGGCTATCCCACTTGTCCCATCTCCCGGAAATGTATTCCTTATCCAGACTTCTACCCAGTTATTGATTCCTCAATCCTTGCCCATTGGCAGGATTGTTAGTCATCTATTGCTTGTAATAAACTGCGTTCTCTTAAGAGTAGTGTGTCCCAATGGCCTTCCTCCTACCACTTTAACTGGTGGTGGGAAACGGCTCAGGCGAGGTTACGTATTGGCCATACACATTTAACTCAAGGGCCCTTAATGGTGAGCCGCCCTGCTCCTTACTGTCTAAACTGCATTGTCCCTTTTGCGGTCATGCATATCCTTGTTGAATGTCCTGACTTTCAGGACATGAGTGTCTTGCTTCCCAACCGTCACTCACGATCACTTGTCCCTCGATAGAATCCTTGGTGAATCAGATACCTTTGATATCATTCGCCTTATGCGCTATTGTTTTCGTATTGGCACGAGTAATATTTAGCGCCTTTTGAATATCTAGCACATATGATGGTGCTACTTAGCTTCCTAGTTTTACTTACTTTACGTGAGGGGATGGAATTTCCAGCTAGCTTTCTAGACTGTATTGGCGTGCATGGGTACACTCTAGACAAGAGTGCATGGTGCACGGGTTCTAGATTCAGTAATTCTTCCCCGAGTTATCTCTTGTTTGGTGTCTATGGACAGCTTAGCACCAGAACTGTCTAGTGAGGCTACAGTAGTCGCTGTAATTACTCCGTGAGAGGTAGTAAAGTCTCATGCACGTTTAACATGTAAAATGTGCAGAGGAAGGAGAGAGAGAGAGAGAGCGAGGAGTAGGCTTGCAATTAGGTAGCCAACGGCTCCTCGCTTGTAACCACGCCAGGCTTCCTACACTGTGACATCACAGACACCACGTGACCGGTCCTAAAGTGAGTAATCATATTGATGTATTGTGCTGAAGTGTCTTAACTGACATCAAAGTCAGGGGTCCCGCTGATTCATTGTCCCAAACACCTGCCCAGGTGAAGAGGAAGCACAGTCGTGTAATATTGTTCCTGTAAAGAACGACTGCAGTCTGTTGGAGGGAACGGCTGTCATTGAGTCGTAAAAGTGTGTATGATATACACGGAGAATACACTCTGGGTCTCTGGGATTAATGTGTATTAAGAAGTTCGATTAATTATATCGTTCTGTGGAGGATTTTCATTGTGGTTTTACTCCGGTTCAATATGTACCTGCTATGTACCATGCTCATGTATTCCATTCCAGGAGAATCCAGTGTCTGGCAGAGGCCAGGGGTGAGCAGTAGTCACACTGGGTCAGTAATTACTGTGTGATTTCTCTAGTGCTCTGTGTAGATGGTATGAGTGATTACTGATTAGTGGTGTTGTGTGTGATACTGGGTAGTGGTGTTGTGTGTGATACTGGGTAGTGGTGTTGTGTGTGATACTGGGTAGTGGTGTTGTGTGTGATACTGGGTAGTGGTGTTGTGTGTGATACTGGGTAGTGGTTTATATATTTATAGTGTTGCTGAGCTGTGTAACCCGTGTTTTGCTTCTCTGTGTAACAAGGACTTGGTGAAATCATTAATTGGTCAATTAAGAAATCAGTGAGAGTTAATTAGGGGTAATTAACGTCACCAAGGGAATTCCCAAAGTTTGATGAGGGCTGTCGTGAGAGGTAGATTGAGTTAACGAAGTCGTACTGAATTTAATTACCTGTCCGGTTGACCGTAATTAATTCCTAAGTTAATTTAGCGTGATTAACCATAGCTGTCGAGAGTGACGGCTCTGTTGAGTTAACGTTCTTGGAAATAACCAACAGTTTTATACATCTTTGTATTTTATGGAACCTTTGTATTAACCACAAGTAGTTACTAAAATTACTAACTTGTAGATTTAATCATTATCATGATTTAATTACACATTATGCCAGATTCTTGCTAGTGAGAGTGACGACGTGAGGAACGACAGGCAGAAACATGAATTCTCTCCACATTTAGTTGGATTTATAACAAGAGTCCAGTTTATCATTTCCTTTACTAAAAATAGTTACTTACTAATAAGTTTAATTTCGTAGTATACTACTACTTACTGGAACTCCCTTATTTAGTTGATATTAAACATTCTAGAGGAAATTACTTTGATGTAAATGATTTTACTTTAAAATTTCTCGATTGGCTGTACAACTTTAATATGTCAATTTATGTTACGAGAAATTCTATTTTATCACAGAAGAATTTAATGTGATAATAATACTCGTCATTACCTCTTCCTTCCTTAGTCAATTGCGATATATACATATACATTTACGCTCGAGATGACTATCGAGAGCCGCGCATGCGCAATAAGGAAGAGGAGGAAGACGGGAGAGCGTCACTAGACACGAGAGAACCAGAGAGCACGACGCGGACGCCATTGTCAGCGTGTAGCAGAGCTACGTTTTGATCCCATTTATTTCGCTCCCACGACCAGTAGAGCGGTGCCACGTTATCTGGCATAACATAGCCGTGTCCCAGACTAGCATATGAGCAATTCCAAAGTCAACGCCTTTCAAGCAGCAGCTGGAGAACGAAGAATTGCTCAAGTCTCCACATCAACGGACACGCGGCTCGGCAGCTAGGTTTACCTGTTTGTTATCATGTGGCCACAATTAACATTTAGGCTAGTTGTCGTTAGGCCGTAGAACAAACAAACAAATCCCGTACGTGTCTTGAGTGATTTTACAATCTAAATAGATGATTATTTTATTATTTCTCTCTAGAAGAAATTTACAGTGCTTGAATATAAATTGCACAGATATTGGCTGAAATTTCCTACAGTTATCCTCATGATTTAGGATTTATTTGTAGTTACTTATTATGTAGAAGATTTCTACAATGTAATTGCCTTTCAGTACCAAGGTGACGTCAACCGAGGTGTTAGGCTTCCCGCCGTTCCGTGCAAGAATTTACCCTATGCAACACGTCGTCGGTGGAGCGTAGCAACTGATTACACCTCACTAGATTTACAGCTAAGTTGTCCCTTTTTTATCTGTAGCAATAACTCTGTAGTTACAGTAGTGATCTCTCAAGGAGATCAATTATACTAACCCATTGATTTACTGATTTTATTATTTTATTTTATTTATATATATACAAGAAGGTACATTGGGTTTGTGAGAATACATTGGATAGTACAGTATTTACACTCTTGTAAAGCCACTAGTACGCGCAGCGTTTCGGGCAGGTCCTTAATCTAGCAGATAATTTTAAGTAGGTAATTTCTATCAGAATTGATAAATGATAAAGATACATTGCAAGAGAAAAATGAGATGAGAGAGCTTAGCAAGTATATTAAAGCACATTGTTATATTAAAGCTCTGATTGATTACATTGACAGCTTGATTAGTAATTTAAACAAGATTAATAGACACCTTACAGCAGATTGGCAGCACATATAAGAAGACAGGAATGATCACAATGGTAAAGATGTTCAAATTGGGAACATAAAGGTTGGTAGATTGGGTAGCAATAGATACAGTGCAATTTTAAGGCAAAAAGTGAAAAACTATGAAGATGAAATTAGGTACTTTTTAGTATTGATTTTGAATGATGTAAAAGTTGGACAGCTTTTCAATTCAGTAGGGAGTGAGTTCCATAAACTGGGTCTCTTTATTTGCATAGTGTTTACACAGATTAAGTTTAACTCTGGGGATATCAAAGATATATTTATTTCTGGTGTGGTGATAATGGGTCCTATTACATCTGTCACTAATGTCACTGATACTGTTCAACATTTCAGTAGTATATTGAGGAGCATTTACCTCCAATTAATATTATATAATCAACCTTATTTACTTTCATATTTTATTTATTCTGGTGAAGAACCAGCACCAGAATAATGCTAGGGATGTATTAATCTTTTAGCATGTAACCCCCCAATTTTGTGTAAGTTAATTTGACTCCATTTATATCAGAAAAACAGTTTCACTAAGATCCATAGGACACTAGTTCTTGGGATCAGTTTTCCATTGCTTTATTTTGTTTTCCACTTTTTCTCAAAAAGTGGTGGTCCTTCATAGCTATCGAAGTATATATTGAATTACTAGTTATTGGAGTCAGGTTTTCCCCCACAAACGTACATTCGTTCAGGATTAGCTATCTGTCCGTAGGACGGTAATTAATCATTCAAGTTAATTTGGGGTAATTAACATCATCAAAGTAATTTCACATAGAGGGAGGTTATCTTGAGATGATTTCGGGGCTTTTTAGTGTCCCCGCTGCCCGGTCCTCGACCAGGCCTCCACCCCCAGGAAGCAGCCCGTGACAGCTGACTAGCACCCAGGTACCTACTTTACTGCTAGGTAACAGGGGTATAGGGTGAAAGAAACTTTGCCCATTGTTTCTCGCCGGCGCCTGGGATCGAACCCAGGACCACAGGATCACAAGTCCAGCGTGCTGTCCGCTCGGCCGACCGGCTCCCGTTTACTCTACATAGTTTCATTTCATCTGGTTATTCTGCACTTCTGTGGGGGACAACAGTGATTGAGTGACGTAAGACGTTCTCATGTAGTTATCTGTCCGTGTAACATTAATTAGTCTTTCAAGTTCATTAGGGGGTAATTAACATCATCAAGGTGAATTCACAGTGTTGATGAGACTGTCGTGAGCGACAGTATTTAACGGAATGCGTTCTGTTTAATTAGCTGTCCGTTTAACAGTTAATTAATTGTTCAAGTAAATTATGGGTAATTAATATAATCAAGGTGAATTCACACATAGATTTGTTTTGCAAGCTGCCAAGAATGGCAGTGTTATTTATCGAAATTAGTTTTCGATTAGCTGTCGGTTTAACAGTAATTAATGTAATTACTTACTGAATGTTTGATGAGTCAAGTTATTGTGAAATTATGGCTTACGTATTATTGTTGTGACTTGTTTGGGTGCCTGCAAGACACGTTTGTGATTAACGTGGAATGCTTTGCTACTGACTGACAGCAGTTAATTAATGTAATTAATCGTTGAGGTCATATAGTGTAATTGACTTAAACATTTGTTTCGATTATCGTCTTTGGATATGAAGTGTTAATGTAATTGACAGGGGGTTACTGGAGTTGTCTCATTAACCCACCTGAATATTGTAATTGAATTTGCAATTCACCGCTAGTGTTTCAGTTTTGCAATTTGCATCCTAAGTGAGTACTTTGATTGTTCAGTAAGTTCAATTTATTCAGCCTGAAGCGACAACAGACAGGAGTTTGTTGTTAAACTGTGAGTGGTATTAGACACAAGTCTGTGCTAAACTCTTTTGTTTGCTAAGCTATCTTTAACGTGCCACTGAAAGACAACACTTTCGCGCGCCCAAGTGCACCTGGCGAACGAGGAAAAGTTAGCTAAATGTACTCTGGGCGTTTGCGGGCGATCGAGCGGAAACACTAAAAAGTGTATACTCTTTTCACTGTCCTGATCTTAATTTTCGATGTACAGATTTCATTTTTTTTACCAATGTGTTCGCAATAGAATGTTCTACAAGAACATATGTATAAAATGTCACCAAACTGTGATTTAAACCACTACCAATAAAGAAAATATGTGGATCACTAGCCGTGAGTTAGTGCGTTAGCTCAAAACAGCGATGAGATGTTTCCATTCTTTTCAGGGTTGTCAACTCCACACTTGTCCTACAGCGTTAAATTTGTTATCTTTGAGATCGCAATAAAATTCCCTACACGGACATATGCATATAAATGAAGAATGATGATCGCGGCCCACCCGCAAGAGTGTGGGAAGTGGGCGAAGTGTTATCTGTTACAGCACATCGGCGATCTACAATAGTTCTACTTCGATGATACGACACAATGCCGTTCTCCCAAATAGGCTTTGTGGCTAGTAAAGAAAACGTAAATTTTATGGCAAACACGTTGATACTATCCCCAAGTCGATCGGATAAGAATTAAATAAATAAATAAATAAATATGTTTATTCAGGTAAGGTACATACATACAAGTGATTTTACATTAATGGATTGATATATAGATAGAGCTAGTGCATACAATGCCTAAAGCCACTGTCATGTTCACAGAAAATGGTACCATCCGTTTTCTATGTGCGGCGGCTGAGACGCCAGAGAGAGAAGGTAAACAAGAGAGCGTACAGGACGCCCGCCAAGCTTGGTAGCTACTAGTCATGTAATCATATTAAGTATTAAAGTCAGTAACCAAGTCATGACTTTACATCAACCCTACAACCAAGACTTCCTCAGTAACACACAAACACCACATTGGCGACGAGGATGAACTGTGAACGCAGGTATTTGTTCAGTTTCAAACACAAGGGAGAAGCATGCTGCCTGGAGGAGGAAGAGAAGCTGTGAGCGCCATACCCGATGCTGTATGCTAACCGATGCTGTGTGCTAACCAATGCTGTGTGCTAAACGATGCTGTGTGCTAACTAATGCTGTGTGCTACCCAAGCTATGCTGAAGAAACTGTGTACTGAGGAATCTGCCGACGTTGTGTACGAAACGACGCTTTGATGTGTACAAAACCTGATGTTTTGGTTACGAAACGACGCTTCGTGCTACAAAATTCATCACACTGAACTGACTGCTGTAACAACTGCTGCACCAACTGCTGTACCAACTGCTGCTGTACCAACTGCTGCTGTGCCAACTGCTGTGCTGCTGCTGTGAGTAGGAACAACACATGTACACAAGGGCTAGGTAAGAAGTCAGTTGCTGCTATATTGTGCACTGTTGTGAACTTTTGCATTAAAATGCTTGTGTGCTTTGCAAAATTAAAGTAATTACAGTGAATTCTTGACTAACATATTCAGTGCAGTAAGTGTTTAATATTCTGAGGAACATTTAAGTGATAAGTTACTATTCAGTAAAAATGGCAAATATACCTCAGTTTCCTGCATTTGATCCTGACTGTGACCAGACAAACCTGTCACAGAGGTGGGTCAAATGGCTTAAAAGGTTTGAAAATTTGTTGATAGTTTCTGACATCAAAAGTGCTGAAAGAAAGCGTGCCTTTCTACTTCATTATGCAGGTGATAGAGTTTGTGACATCTTTGACACACTGAAAGACACTGGTGGTGCCAAAGATTATGACACTGCCAAAGCCAAACTAACAGAGCATTTCAAACCAAGGCAAAATACTGCAATGGAAATTATGCATTTCAGGAGAGCAAAACAACTCTCTAATGAAACTGTGGATCAATACCACACACGTCTGCAGGGTTTAGCAGCCCATTGTGAGTTTGCTGATGTTGACAAAGAAATCAAACAGCAAATAATTGAAACATGCACATCTACACGTCTCCGTCGAAGAGCTCTAGAACTTGTTGATGATGAAAGTTCTCTTACCAAGATACTGGATATTGCTCGTCGAATGGAAGATGCTGCACGTGATGCTCGTGTCATGGAGTGCAGTGCCAACAACGGTTCTGCCACTGTTACTAACAGTGATGAGGTATGTAAGGTTCAGGGAGGACACCGTGATCAAAGAAGATATCATGGCAAACCTAACAGTAAATTTAGCCGAGAACCACGTCACAACTGGGGTCAAGGAACAAGGCTCAAGCAGTCACAACGACCCACATCAGAGGGTGTCAACAATAAATGTTACAATTGTGGAGGAGACTACCCACACCAAGATAATGTTTGTCCTGCTCAAGGTAAGAAGTGCTATGAGTGTGGAAAACTAGGTCATTTTGGTGCTATGTGTCGTTCTGCACTAAAGAAACCACAGTCAATGAATAAAAGCGCTGTACGAGGATCAGGTCATAGGGGTCGAGGTGGTAAACACAATATTGCACCTCATATCCAGAATGTTAATAATGTACAAGACAACATTTCATTACAACCAGTCTCAGATGACAGTGAATGTGATTATACTTATGGAGTACAAGCAATCACAGAATGGAATGATCTTCCAAACAACCCAGAGACATGTGTATACATTGCTGGTATTTGTCTCAAAGTTCTCATTGACACTGGATCAAACATTGATACCATTGCTGAGTGCCACTATGAAAAATTTAAAAAACAGTTCCCAAAGCTTGAGAACTATAATGGCAAAGCCACTGCCTATGCTTCAAAGGTAGCCTTGCCAGTGATTGGAACTTTCACTGCAGAGATTAAGTCAAAGAATGCAATGCTCATTACTACATTCCATGTTGTTAGGAATGCAAAGGAGTCTTTACTCAGTTACAAGACTTCAACCAAATTGGGGCTACTTCAGCTTTCTAATGCTGTAGCAGTGGAATCTGCAAACAATGTTGATGGTATTGTTGCTGAATTTTCTGATCGATTTAAATCCATAGGTTGTTATACTGATAGCAAAGTATATCTGCATATCAACCCAGATGTAATTCCAGTTGCCCAACCACATCGCCGACAACCATTCCATACTCGCAAGAAAGTCAATGCCGAACTGGATAGGCTGATGGAACTAGATATCATTGAACCAGTAACAGGCCCAACACCATGGGTAAGCCCAATTGTCACTCCACCAAAGCCGAAGAATCCAGATGAGATACGCATTTGTGTGGACATGCGTGTTCCCAACAAGGCAATAATGCGTGAACGCCATCCTACACCGACTGTAGATGATATGATCTACCGCTTGAATGGTGCAACTATATTCAGCAAGTTAGATTTAAACAAGGGCTATCATCAGCTTGAACTTGATGATGAGAGTCGCTTCATCACAACGTTTACGACACATCGAGGTCTGTATAGGTACAAGCGCCTGAGTTTTGGTATCAACAGTGCTGCCGAGGTATGCCAGCACATCATCAGCCAGGTATTGCAAGATATACCTAATGCTGACAACATGTCTGATGACATCATTGTTTATGGCCGTACCCAAGCTGAACACGACAAAGCTCTTCGTGCAACATTGCAACGCTTACGAGAAAAGAATTTGACGCTAAGCCGAGCAAAGTGTGAGTTCAATCAACATAAAATTGAATTCTTTGGACATGTACTTAGTGACAAAGGTCTGTCTCCAGATCCTAAGAAAGTTGCAGATATCAAGAATGCTGCACCTCCTTCAACGTCCACTGAAGTACATAGTTTTCTGGGAATGGCAAACTACTGTTCTCGCTTCATTCCAGATTTTGCTACCATTACAAAGCCTCTACGTGAGCTCCTGAAGAAAAACGCATCATGGTACTGGAGCGATATCGAGCAAAATGCATTTGATGCTGTGAAAGATGCACTAGTAGAGAATGCGACTGCTGCATACTTTGATCCATCAATGGACACTGAGTTAACGGTGGATGCTAGTCCTGTTGGATTAGGTGCTGTTTTAGCCCAACACAAACCTGGTCAACCAGATTCCAGAGTAGTAATTGCCTACGCCAGCCGTTCTCTCACAGATGTTGAGCAACGATACAGTCAGACAGAGAAGGAAGCTCTTGCTCTTGTATGGGGCTGTGAACACTTCAATGTGTATCTGCTTGGTGCACCCTTCACCACGATAGTCACTGACCACAAACCGTTGGAGACCATCTTCAATAATCCAAAGTCCAAACCACCAGCTCGCAATGAGAGATGGGCTCTTCGTCTGCAACCATACAACTTTACGGTGAAATACAAGCCGGGTGCAGGCAATCCCGCTGATTACATCAGTCGACATCCTGCAAACAGTTTCACCATCACCAAGCATCAGCAAGTTGCCGAGGAATATGTACACTCTGTAACCTGTGATGCAGTCCCTAAGGCTCTTACTCTTGATGAAATCCGTACTGCAACCCTAGAGGACCCAACTCTGCAAGCAACAGTGGATGCATTGACTAAGAAAAAGTTTCCACGCATCCCACCCTCAGGAGTTGACCAAGATGCATTCAAAGCACTTGAACGCATCCAGACAGAATTAAGTGTTACGCAACAACGCGACACTGTGCTGCGAGGTACTCGTATCGTGATTCCAGCTGTTCTCCAGCAACGTGCTCTGAAGCTTGCACATCAAGGACACCAAGGTCTTGTTAGGACGAAACAGCTGCTAAGAGAAAAGGTGTGGTTTCCTGGCATTGATCGTCAAGCAAAGGATATGCATGATGCCTGTGTCCCTTGCCAAGCTGCAGTGGATACTTCAAGACCAACACCTCTACAACCTTCACCACTACCTGCTGCACCATGGACGGAAGTATCAATGGACTTCTGCGGACCACTACCAACTGGAGAGTACTTGATGGTAGTCATTGATGATCACTCACGTTATCCAGAAGTAGAAATCATCAATTCCACATCTGCAAAGGCCGTCATCCCGAAACTTGACAAGATCTTTTCAAACTTTGGCATTCCTGAAGTTGTCAAGACGGACAATGGACCGCCATTCAATGGACAAGACTTTGTCAACTTTGCTGAGCATATTGGATTCAAACACCGCCGTGTGATGCCACTACATCCTCAAGCAAATGGAGAAGTTGAGAGATTCATGCAACCTCTCATGAAAGTGGTACGCTGTGCTCATGCCGAAGGACGATCCTGGAAACAAGCTATGTATGCTTTTCTCAGGAACTACCGTGCAACACCGCATGGAACACTGGGCAAGTCACCTGGTGAACTTTTATTTGGACGTCCTATGAGAATCGCACTACCCGTCATGCCAGCCGAGGTAACGGATAAACGTCTCGCTCAGAAGGATGCACTAGCCAAGGGCAAAATGAAAATTGCTCATGATCAACGTGCAAAGGAACAGTTCATAAAGGTTGGTGACACTGTTCTCGTTAAAAAGAAAAAAGAGGGAAAGTTAGATATGCCGTATGATACAAAACCATATAAAGTGATTAGTGTAAAAGGAACTATGGTAACAGCTAGTAATAGAGATCATATTGTTTGAGATGATATTGTTTGATGTTTGAGATGTTTAACATTGCATATGTATTTTTAACATTGAAATCCTTTGTGGAAAAGATTAAGTTGTTTAAATTCTTTGTGTGCTTAATGAATGTTAAATGTATGCAGTATCTCTTGATATGGTAATAACTTACTTTGTGTCAATAACTTTGCTTTGTGCTACAAGCATGGTAGACATCCTGTATTCATTCTTTTTAAAGAAAAGGAGGGATGTCATGTTCACAGAAAATGGTACCATCCGTTTTCTATGTGCGGCGGCTGAGACGCCAGAGAGAGAAGGTAAACAAGAGAGCGTACAGGACGCCCGCCAAGCTTGGTAGCTACTAGTCATGTAATCATATTAAGTATTAAAGTCAGTAACCAAGTCATGACTTTACATCAACCCTACAACCAAGACTTCCTCATTAACACACAAACACCACAGCCACTATTACGCAATGCGTTTCGGGCAAGAAAAACATTAATATCTAGAACTTAATACTAATTGAGCATAAAGAATAAAAAGTGTTGAGAACAAATACAAATAAAGATAAAAAAAGCTGGAACATGACTGAAAAAGCAGCACAAATACAATAGGTTGACAAACAGTGTTGATTAAAAAAAAATAACAGACATGGGTTGACAATAGAGGAGTGAGGTAGGTTACAGGGAATTTATTAGGTAGTGTTTAGTTTTTATCTTAAACTGGTTGAGAGAGGTACAGTCTTTAACATGGTTGGGAAGGTCATTCCACATTCTGGGTCCCTTGATTTGTAGAGCATTTCTAGTTTGATTAAGTCGTACTCTAGGAATATCAAAACTGTATTTATTTCTGGTGTGGTGCTCATGGGATCAGTTACAACCTTCAATGAAGCTTTTGAGGTCAGGATTGACATTACAGTTCAGCGTTTTATATATGTATAATACACAAGAGAGAATGTGCAGTGACTTAATATCTAACATATTCAGAGATATGAGCAGGGGTACCGAGTGATGTCTGGGGCCAGAGTTGGATATTGTCCTAATAGCAGCTTTGTGTTGAGTAATTAGAGGACGTAAATGATTTTGGGTAGTAGAACCCCAAGCACAAATACCGTAGTTGAGGTATGGATAGATGAGGGAGTAATAGAGAGTAACCAGGGCAGGGTGGGGTACATAATATCTGATCTTAGAAAGAATGCCAACAGTTTTTGAAACTTTTTTTTATATATTTAGAATGTGTCCCTGGAAATTCAGCTTGTGGTCGATGAGAACGCCAAGGAATTTGCCAGCTAATTTGTTACAAATTTGGGTATTGTTTATTTTGAGATTTATCTGATTAGAGGATTTATTGCCAAACAGAATATAAAACGTTTTGTCAATGTTAAGGGTGAGTTTGTTGGCAGTTAGCCAAAGATGGACTTTCTCTAGCTCAGTATTTACTGTGGCATTTAGAGCAAGGGGGTCAGGACTGGAGTAAATGAAGGTTGTGTCGTCAGCAAATAGAATTGGTTTGAGGTGTTGGGAGGCATTTGGAAGGTCATTAATGTAGATGAGAAAGAGGAGAGGGCCAAGTATGCTGCCCTGAGGAACACCAATGTTGATGGGTAGGGTGGGAGAAATTGTATTATTCACAGAAACATATTGGAGCCTGTCAGTAAGGTAGGATTTGAGGTATTGTAGGGAGTGTCCTCTGACTCCATAATGATGTAATTTAAGAAGAAGGTTTTGGTGGTTGACAGTATCAAAAGCTTTACGCAGGTCGACAAATAACCCAACAGGGAACTCATTTTTATCAAGAGCTGTATGAATCGAGTTAAGCATACTAATAAGTGCATCGTTAGTGCTTTTTTTGGGTCTGAAGCCATATTGGCAAGGGCTAAGTATATTGAGTTTGGCTAGATATGAGTAAAGCTGCTTATAGATTAGTTTTTCAAAATTTTTTGACAAGTTAGGCAGGATTGATATAGGTCTGTAGTTGTTAACATCTGTGAGATCACCACATTTGTGGACAGGGGTTACTCTTGCTTTTTTTAGAATGTCTGGAAAGGTTTGGAGTTCAAGTGACTTGTTGAAGAGCAATGCAATGGCAATGCAATTGAGTTTTATAGAAATATTTTTTCGTCGGACATAAAAAGATGTCCAACACTAACACACGGTAGGCGTCAAGTGACCCCCGACGGACTCCCTCTTGTGTCCAAGGCTCGCGAAAAAGATAATTTATATAATTAATTAAATTAATTAATTAACGTAACGTCAGGATTGTTTGTTATATTTGAATTAGTTCTTTTATGAATAAATTATTATTGTTGAAAAGAGAGCTGTCTTTATGTCAATACCCTTTCACCATTATTGCTCCTCACATATTTCTGCAACATGTGAAACTAATCAAGCGATCTTTAATGAAGGCTTGTTTCTGGAATCGAGCCCGATTCATACCCGCACACATCAAATTAAATTTGGTGAGAGAACTTGTGACCTACCCTTATTATTGCACAAATTTACTCAAAAAGAAAGTGAAATTTAAGTGGTCACAAGAGTGAAAAGAAGCTTTTGGTAAGTTGAAGGGTAAATTATAATCTGCTTATTTAGTGCTTATTTAATAAACCTTTTAAACTACATATATATGTGTCAGGTGCATTCTTATTTCATATTGATGATGATCACATAGATCATCTTATGCACCATTATTCTTATAAATTCACTAAAGATTAGTGTATTTACTCAGTTGTGGAAGGAGAAGCTTTAGCCTTAGTGTTGGCAGTGACAAATTTTGAAATTTATTTAACTTCTAATATAGTTAAAGTATATACTGACCAAAATCCCCTTGTTTTTATTAATCAAATGAATGGAAAAAATAAGAAAACTTTAAAATGGGCATTATATATATAGGACTTTAAAAGAACTATATAATGCAACTTAAATATAATATCTACCAAGTAAAATAATGTTTAATGCAGATGCACTGTCCAGGGTGCCAATAGTGGATAAAAATGACTTTGACAGAGATTCTAATGATTTTCTGAGTTCTATTAGAACTATTTTGAATCATGTATTATCTATGTAATTATTTTGTTGATAAAATATTATGTATATTCTGCATCCTCTGAAAACTATACCTACTTTTCAAGTAGTCACAATTTATTTTTCTCTGAGTGGGGAGGAGTGTTATGAATAGGTTGGTCTTTTAAATGAAATAGAATATGTTGCAAGCAGATAAAGTGAATACATGGAGTCTGGAGGCAGTTGATCTTGCTTCACTGCCAGGCGTATAAATAATTATTGCCATGTAAGCTCCTAGCTAGTTTGAGGATAAGATAATGAGTAAACTATTTAATTAATAAACAGCCTAGATGAGAACAGAGCTGACCATCCTGGAGTGTGTACAGAGCTGACCATCCTGGGGTGTGTACAGAGCTGACCATCCTGGGGTGTGTACAGAGCTGACCATCCTGGGGTGTGTACAGAGGTGACCATCCTGGGGTGTGTACAGAGCTGACCATCCTGGGGTGTGTACAGAGGTGACCATCCTGGGGTGTGTACAGAGCTGACCCTCCTGGGGTGTGTACAGAGCTGACCATCCTGGGGTGTGTACAGAGCTGACCCTCCTGGGGTGTGTACAGAGCTGACCATCCTGGGGTGTGTACAGAGCTGACCCTCCTGGGGTGTGTACAGAGCTGACCATCCTGGGGTGTGTACAGAGCTGACCATCCTGGGGGTGTGTACAGAGCTGACCATCCTGGGGTGTGTACAGAGCTGACCATCCTGGGGTGTGTACAGAGCTGACCATCCTGGGGTGTGTACAGAGCTGACCATCCTGGGGTGTGTACAGAGCTGACCATCCTGGGGTGTGTACAGAGCTGACCATCCTGGGGTGTGTACAGAGCTGACCATCCTGGGGTGTGTACAGAGCTGACCCTCCTGGGGTGTGTACAGAGCTGACCATCCTGGGGTGTGTACAGAGCTGACCCTCCTGGGGTGTGTACAGAGCTGACCATCCTGGGGTGTGTACAGAGCTGACCATCCTGGGGTGTGTACAGAGCTGACCATCCTGGGGTGTGTACAGAGCTGACCCTCCTGGGGTGTGTACAGAGCTGACCATCCTGGGGTGTGTACAGAGCTGACCATCCTGGGGTGTGTACAGAGCTGACCATCCTGGGGTGTGTACAGAGCTGACCATCCTGGGGTGTGTACAGAGCTGACCCTCCTGGGGTGTGTACAGAGCTGACCATCCTGGGGTGTGTACAGAGCTGACCATCCTGGGGTGTGTACAGAGCTGACCCTCCTGGGGTGTGTACAGAGCTGACCCTCCTGGGGTGTGTACAGAGCTGACCCTCCTGGGGTGTTTCACCTCAGTGTGTGTTCGTCGAAATACTGTGTTAAGAACATTTGTTCTCTGTTGAGATTTTTAATGCTGTGTTGGAGCTGTGGTTGGTGAGGTGACCAGATGTGCGCTGAGGTGTTGGCTGTTGCACCTGTAGAACAGCAGTTCGGCTCCGAGACACAGCACAGCTATACACAGCCCTACAGCCAGCACATAGAGGGATCCCTGTACCTGTTGACACGCAACAACCTATACAATCACTTGTAGTCAAGAATACTTAACCTGGAAATATATGCACTAATGCATACCTGTGATTAAATACAATTATACACAACTACGTAAATATTAGAGCATCAATTCGTAAGACAAGAAGCATATAACAAGGCCTAAGCAACTTGTTGTTCGTGCCGTCTCTGACCAGTTGCATGTGTGAAACATTGGAGCGAATGGTGCTTAATACAGTAATACAGTAACAACAAAGATCATGTGTCGCCTGATATCTAAGATTTTACACATTGTAAAACTGTACACAACTGTATCACAATCTTCTTCACTGTTTGTGAAGAAATGAAAATTTTGAATTCGATTATTTGGAAATTTTGGTGGTTTCAAACAATTTTTTTTTAATTCCTTTATCCTTATTCCTGTCGTGATATTCTAATATTACATCCGTTGATTTTAACTGAAAGTTTGGATGGGTCGCCTGAGGAAGGACATGCTTAGCTAATATGCTAAGTGTAGTAAGCAGCTCATTCCTCACTCTGGGATCATATAAGAAGAATTGATTAGGCATGAGCACACGCAGAGACCTCAAAAGTTTGAAATTCCCTTCACTTAGGCCGTTGACCCTCGTCATTCGCCGGGGCGAAACTAAAGAGTAGGTCCTGGGCTCTCACAAAAAAATTATGTTGTGTGGTGCTATGAATTCAGCACTAATTCTCAGAGGCAGTCTCAAATGAATAGCAGAGTGGCAGAACAGGTGTAAATCAATTAAATGTGTGGGGTGTAACGAAAAGACAGTGTTCAACATAACAATACAGTTTATTCAACAAAGTACTAACTACTACAACAACGAAAGAAATATCAATGACGTTACTCGAAATCTTCCTGTGACTCTTTCACTGACAGCTAGACACCAGCCCCATTTGCTGCAACATGAACTATCATGAATCAATCAAGCAAGCAAGACATGCTAATCTACAAACACAATGCAACAACGACAAGGTAGGTTAGGAGTCACGCCTCCAATAACTTCCTATTAGTTCCCTACGCTTCTTGCAGCCTACACCTGCAATGGCGTTTGCAAGCAATCAAACTAGTAGCCTACCAATGACATGACAATGACTAGTGGGGTTACTGGCAACTCCAACAACCCTCCTCAATTAAATTCTTACGTTAACACTTCGTCCCTCGGACGATCAACAATTAATAACTAATTGATTTATGTTAATATCAAAGTAACTTTTACGTTAACTTAATCTTGTCTCTCACAGACAAATCCAACTGTACAACTGTCGCTAATAACTCGGAATTACACAAACACTCTACCCGTCGAGCATTCAGTGATTAATCCCCATTAATCCCTGTACTTCCAGACAGGTGATTAATCCCAGTACAAGTTACGTTATCGGTTACTATCGCTCCTCAATACTTTACTACAATCTCAATGTCCAAAGTTCTAAGAGAACGGCAATCCCCTTGACTCCCTTGAGCAATTAATTACTATCCCTAGATCAATATTTAATCAAGACAATTATGTTACCTAACACACTGGCTCATCAATTAACATCAATGGTATGAATTCCGTCTGGGCCTTCCATACCCCGACTAATTCAGGTGACTTGGATTGCTTCGCTGACCGCCAGGGGGTCAAGACGTGCTCGCTTGACCTGCCAGTTGTTGCCTGGTGTTGAGTGGCGGCGGGTGCGTTTTGTGGTGCGGTGCACCCGCTGGCCGGAGGGCCCGGCTGGCAGTATGGTTGTTGGTGGTGTTTCCTGCGTTCGGCGGGTTGACGAGGTGTGTTTAGACTTTTCTGGAGCTGTGGACTGGCCGCTGGTGGAGATTGCGCTCATCGATGTGCTCCGTGTGGACGTTCGTGATTTGTTGGGGCTGGAGAAGCTCTCCCCTACTCGGGTGGGGGTGTCCTTCCACTCTAGTTTGATTTACTGGGCGTTTGTGGCGCGCTGGGATACCCACTCGACTGTTATCCCTGATTCGGCTGTGACTGTGGAGGTTTCGGTCCCCTGGGGGGCCGTGCAGTATGTGAACGTTCATGGTGTGCCGGTGGTTTTCCCCGCAGACGAGCTGAGGTCGGTGTTTACACGGTATGGTGTGGTGGCGATTCACCACTTCAACTCTTTGAGTGCGGGTTGGCTGCGTGGGCTACGTACAGGCAATTGTACGCTCGTTATGTGGGTTGCGACACCCATTCCGTCCACAGTTTTCTATCGTGAGCTTTCGCTCCGGGTATTTTATCAGGGCCAGACACAGACATGTTTCCGGTGTGGTGCTGAGAGCCATGTGGCAGCTGGCTGTGACGCTCCTCGTGCTGAGGCCCCTTCGGTTTTCATGGAGGGCAACTTTCCCTGCTTGTCTGAGCATGGGGTTTCCTCGGCGGCTCCTCGCTCTGTCCTGGTGCCTGGTGTGATTCCTGCGGTGGTTTCGGCGAGCACTTTATCTGGCCCAGCTTTGTTTGGCCCTGGTATGTCTGCCCCACCGGTGGGCTCTGTGGTCCTGGAGGTTCCTGCTGCGGATCTTTGTCGTTCGGTGCTTGCGGAGGTGCATCTGCGGCTGGTTGCTTCTGTGGGGGCCTTGGATGTTGCTGCTGGGGTGATACCTGCCTCTCCTGTCGCCGCCCGTCTGTTTCCCGGGGCTGCCAGGGCTGTGGTGAGTGTGCTCTCTATCCCGCCCTCTGCCTCTGCATCGTCTCCACGATCAGCGGCCTCTGGTTAAGCGCCGTCGTTTGGCTCGGGCTGCGTCGCCGTGCAGGACGTGGGCGGAGGAATGTGAAGCGGTGGATGGTGCGGCTGTGGACGTCGCCGTGGTGTCTTCTGTGGTTTCTTCCGTGTTGGACGGTGTGCCTCCTGCTGGTGGTTCCCCTCAGTGGGCGGTTGCCCCTGGTGATCGGGACCTGGTGGTCGTGTTATCGAAGGATGGACATCGGGAGGCTTCTGCCCGTGTGGCTTCTGGGGGCACTGAGGATCCTGTGGAGGGCTCGGTGGGGTGCCTGGCGTCGATTGCAGTGAGCGCCCTGGGTTCCGGGTGGATGTGCGGCATGGTGTGCTTCCGATGTTGGGGTGTCCCCAGGGGGTCACGATGGGTTGGGGGTGTCCTGAGGTTCTCTCGATGGCGCCCTCTGTTGTATGTGCGTCCTTGAATGTTTGGGGTTTGAATGCTCTTGGGGTCCAGTTGGGCCTGATGGATGTTCTGCAGGAGCAGCATGTGCGTGTGGCTCTGATTCAGGAGCATCATGTTCATGATGTGTCTGTGTTGCAATGTTTGAGTGTGCATTTTCATGGGGTGTTCAACCCGCCGAGGATGCCTTTCGGAGGGACGCTTATGTTGTTTTCTAGGAGGGCTTCCTTCTCCGTGCTTCACACGGAGATGAACGAGGATGGGTGGGGTGTAATTTGTGAGGATGGAGTTTTTGGGGGTCGTCATTCCGTTCCTAATGGTGTATGCCCCCTCGGGGGCGGTGTACCGTCGGGAGCGGGAGGAGTTTTTTCGGGTGGGACTTCTCCCTTTCTTGCGTCATGATACGCAGGGTATGATTTTTTGGGGGGATTTTAATTGCATGACGAGTGCGCAGGACTGTAGTAGTGCTCGTCCGCAGAATGTCTCAGGTGCGCTGCTGGAGGTTGTGCGTTCCTGCGGTTTCCAGGACGCTGCTGTGCTCTTTTGGGGCGAGTTGTCTTGCACGTTTGCTGCGCGTGGGATGCGTTCGTGGATAGATAGGGTGTATGTTGCTGGCGGGGAGTGTTCTGTGTTTGATTTCCGCACTGTCCCGGTTGCGTTCTCGGTCCATAGTTTGGTGATGGTCCGGGTTGGTGTGCCCAGTCAGGTGCGGGTCGGTGCGGGGTGGTGGAAGCTGAATTGTGGGTTGTTGCATTGTCCGCGGGTCGTAGTCAGTTTCGGTGCAGTGTCGTTTGTTCTTTCGCGTGGTTGCCAAACACGCGGCTGCTAGGCGATTTGGGTTGCTACAGTTGCTACAGGCGCGGCTGTCACGGTTGTATGTGCGGTACAATGCTGGGGTTGATTGTTTTGTTAAGATTGCAGAATGTAAGGAGCATATTTGTGGTTTGTGGAGTGAGTGGGCAGACGGTGTTCGTGTGCGTGCTCGTGTGAGTGAGCGTGTAGACGGAGAACGGCTCTCTCAATTTCTTTTGGGGAAAGTGCAAGCTGCACGGGACTCTGTTCTTTTTCCAGCCCTGCAACGGCCGGATGGGACCGTTATTTCGGACACTGGTGGTGTGTTGCATTATGTTCGGCAAGAGTTGATTGCGCTGTATGCGGAGGTGGTGGGGGACGCCGCATTTGTGGAGGATTTCTTGGGTAGGTGCATTCCTGGATTGTCTGTTGCGGATTGTACTGGTCTAGTGGAGGAGGTTTCATTGGCGGAGCTTTTCGAGGTGGTCCGGTTGTTTCATTCTGGGAAGGTGCCGGGTTCGGATGGTCTTCCTGTCGAGTTCTATGTCGTCTTGTGGGATGTGTTGGGGGATGTTCTTCTGGAGGTGGTCAGGACTTGTCTTCGGGGGTGCGTTCTGCCTAGGTCTCAGTGTGTTGGGATTGTGCAGCTCCTCCTGAAGCCAGGTGATTTGTGGTTCTTCTCGAACTGGAGGCCCATTACTTTGTTGAATGTGGACTATAAGGTCCTGTCCAAGGTTTTAACTGGTCGGTGTCGCTGTGTTGTGGCGTCTGTTGTCTCTGAGGAACAGTTTTGTGGTATTCCGGGTCGGTCGGTCGTTGCAGTGCAATGCGTTGCTTCGCGATGTGCTCCTGTACGTGTCGGGTTCTCGCTCGTTGGCGGTGATGCTTTGTTTGGATTGGTCGAAGGCTTTCGACCGTGTGTCGCTCCCTTTTGTTTTTCGTGTGTTAGAGTGGCTTGGGTTTCCACCTTTGTTTGTTCGTTGGGTGCGCATGTTGTACGCTCAATGTTGTAGTCAGGTTTGCATCAATGGGTTTTTGAGTGATTCTTTCCCTGTGCATTGCTCGGTGCGGCAGGGTTGTCCACTTTCTATGCTGCTTTATGGCTCCTTTATGTCCTCTTTCAGGAGCCTTGCATTCGGGCGGTCATGGCTTGTCTGATGGTCGCCCCCCCCCCCCGGCTGCCGTCTTGTCTTCGGTTACCCATCTGCAGCTATGCAGATGATACCGTCATGTTCGTGGCCTCTGAGGAGTCTGTTGGGGCTGTCCAGGTCGTGGTTGAGCGGTTTGAGTTGGCCACTGGGGCCCGGGTCAATCGTGCGAAGTCCGGTATTCTGGGTTTCGGTGGGTGGTCCTCTCACCGTGTGTGGGTGGGGTCAGGGTTTCCGGTTGTATCTTCTATGCGTGTTTTGGGGATTACCTGGTTCGCTTCCTATGAGCGGTCTTTGGACTGTAATTGGGGTGTGGTTTCCTGTAGTGTCGGTGTTGCGATTGGGTTGTTGGCTGTGCACCCATTGACGATTTATCAGCGGGCGCTGCTTGTTCATTGCAAGGTTTTGTCTGGTCTGGTTCGTGGCTCGGTGCTTCCCCCTGGATCGCCGGCGGACTCTGGAGTTGGACCGCCAGGTCTATCAGTACGTGTGGTGCGGTCGTTACCACCCGGTTCGTCGCTCGACGTTGGTGTTAGCTGTGCGGGAAGGTGGGGTGGGTCTTCCTGATGTGTTTACTAGGGCTCGGGCGTTGTTCTGGGTCTTGCTGTGTCAAGGGTTAGTGCTGGGTGGGGGCTCAATGCTTTATGTGTTTTTTATTGCTCGGTTCGGTTTAGTTTTTTGGTGGATTTAGGTGTTTGTCGGGAGGTGGCCTTTTACACCCCTCCTGTTTACTCGTGGGCAGTGGACATTCTTTAGGCTGTCTGCCGTTGTCCGGGTTTCATGTCCTTGTCGGTGAAGGTGGTTTATGGGCGTTTATTTCGTCACGTTCAGCCGCGGGTGGAGGATTTGTTCCCGTGTGGGCGGCGTTGGGGGCTCGTTTTCTGGCGCCGCAGCAGCGGGAGTTGTTGTTTTGTATGTTGCATCAATCGCTGGCGACGAATGCTAAGTTATGCATGCTGGGTTTGCGTGCCCCTGATGCGTGTGTGCACTGTGGTCTGCCTGAGACACAGTTGCATGTGTTCTATTTTTGTGAGCGGTTAAAGGATTTGCTTGATTGGTTTCGTGACGTGTTGGCCGGGGTTTGTGGGCCAGGGTATCGGGATGGTTTTTTGCGGTTTTTGTTTTTGTCTTTTCCGTGAGGATCTCGCCGGGTGCGCAATACATTATGTCTTCTCGTTGCTGAATATGTGTATTGTGTGTGGGTTGGTCGGAGGGAGAGTTATGGGGTTGCTAGGGTTTTGGGGTTTTTGAGAGGTCGTTTGCGGTTCATGTGGTGGTGGCTGCGGCGTGCTTTTCCGGGCGAATTTTGCGGTTGGTTTACGGATGGGTATGTTCGTGGGGATGCTTTAGGGTGAGTGGTCGGGGGACAGGCTCTTGGTTGTTGGTTGGGCGTTGGTTGGGTGGGGCTTCTTCTTTATTTTTTGTCTTTGGTCCCCAGCCCTCCGGTGGGCCTTCTCGGTGGGAATGGGCGGTGTGTGGGTGTGGTTGTTGTGACTCTGTTGTGGTTGCTCCTGTGGTTGTGTGTGCGGTTTGGTTTGCTTGTGTGTCGGTGTGATTCTTTCCTGGCTCATGCGTGGGCCTTTCGATTTGCTCTGTGCGGGTTGTTTCCACTGTTATGTTCCCACTAATCTGTTCTTTTTGGTGTGGGTGTTTATTGTGCATATGTCTGTATATGTTGTTATTTGCCCCTGCCTCACTTATTGAGGTATTTGTGTTCCTGTGACTGTGACTTGGGTGTTCTTTTTGGCCATTCTTTCCTGGTCACGGTCTGTTTCATGTGCCCTATGGTTTTGCCTTGTGCTGGGTATGTGGATGTGTGCATCGTGTGTGTGTGCGTATGTGTGGGTTTAATCTTTTGTCCCTTAATTCTGTATGTCTTTCTGTGTACATGTATTTGCTGTATGTCACTTTTTCATATTTCCTGTGTACTTTGTAGTTTGCCTCTGTACCTGGTGTTTCGGGGTTCTGGCAATGTTCTGTATTATTATGCGTATATATTTGTCTTTCTGTTTCTGTGTTGTGTATTATGTTGTATCCTTGTGTAATTCTTATATAATCATGCATACGAAGACAACATGTGTTGCATTGTTGTCATTTATGTACTTTTTTCCTGTGTTTGTACTTATTGTTGTGTTTGTCATTATTGTTTTTTTTTTATTGTTGTGTTTTGGTGTCGGCCCTTCAGGCCGGTGTTTTGTACTTAGACCTTTTGTTCCTTTGTACTTTGGCGAGTTTGTTTTTTTGTAATTTTGTACTTTTGTGCTCTACTTTTATTTTCTGTTTTGCTTTTATTGTACTTATAAGTGTGCTCGCATGTAAAAAAAAAAAAAATCAGGTGACTAATACACGATTCCACGAACTGATAATTAATCACCACGTCTACGTTAATTTACAATGATGTAACGCTCCCAAGAGTCAATCAAATTACCTGTCCAATGACAGATTAATAACCGATGATACGTTAATGAAACAATGGAGCCTTCATGTGAGTCGATCAACCATGATCGAAGTTAATTACCTTGACCTCCTGGAACCCGTTAATTACCTGTCCAGCTGACCGATAATTTGCAACAGACAATACTAAAAAATAAAGATTCAGCTCTCCCCTGCAATTCTTCAATTCTTGTCTGTCTTTGGCTAGACTCCCTGAGAAACTAACACAGCTGTTCCTAGGAAATTTGTTAACCCAAATGCATCTTACATTACTCAAATTGCTATAGAACAATTTCTCTATAAGCAATGGGTGTTCCCTTGGTTATGCTACATTAATTGACCTGCAATCACCTCACTGAATACTGGACTTCGATGTCCATCAGATACACAGGAAATAGAAAACAGTCTCCGTGGTGTAGTGGTAAGACACTCGCCTGTCGTTCCGCGAGCGCTATGTCATGGGTTCCTATCCTGACCGGGGAGGATTTACTGGGCGCAATTCCTTAACTGTAGCCTCTGTTTAACGCAACAGTAAAATGTGTACTTGGATGAAAAAACGATTCTTCGCGGCGGGGGATCGTATTCCAGGGACCATAGGATTAAGGACTTGCCCGAAACGCTACGCGTACTAGTGGCTGTATAAGAATGTAACAACTCTTGTATATATATATAAAAAAAAAAAAAAATATAACGCCAAGTACTCGACTCAGTGCTGAGTTCACCCACGACAATAATAAATCTCAGCCCACCCGGTGATTTATGTTACAATCCGGTTGCAATTACAATAACTGCAAAACACCAGTAAATAATCCCTCAGTGCTCTAGCCCACTATGACACGGCCCATATAATTTACTGACTGCAATGACACACACGATGATTGCTCACCACTAGCAACAATCACGACGCAACAATGCAACCCCTTTCAATAACACAAATCGTGCTCTAATTTCAATATACTAGAACACGGCACTGTGAGGGGATAGTTCACCAGCTCACTTACAATGGTGCTCTTCTGCCTGTGGAACTCAGTACACGTGCTAAGTGCACTTGTTAAGTGAGCGGACCTAAGTTTGGTAACCAGTACCCAAAACATCTTGTGTTTGGGCTCATGTGAGAGCCCCAGTCATCAGCATTCCAGAAACGTTACCCTGGCCGGGGTAGCACGTCTGTGGACAGAGTTATACCCAATAGCATCATTTCCTTCTAAGTTTGGAGGACTCAAGATTTGCGCGGGAACAGCCAGCCATGGTGCAAGCGTGGGCCTCAGGCTAGCTGCATTGTCGTTATGGCAACGACCGCCGTCTTAGCAAACATCTGGGGAGTCAGCCATCTTGAAGTTACCCCTAGGGCCATGCTACACCGTCTCTGATTGGTTGAGAGGAGTAGGCCGTTGTGTGCCTCCTTCTCATTGGTTCTTTCGAGGAGACGCTGCATCGCCGGCGTGTTTCTCCCTCAAGGCATCATTCTGAACTCAGCCACCACCTTGCACTGACGTTCCCTGAGCTCATTCTGCCAAATTGAGTATAGGGCGTCGTGGTGGCTTGACTACTCAACTGCTTGACCGCCTGCTTCATCGACGACGGCGGTCGCAGCAGAATCCGGCCGAAGTCATCGTTGCAAAGGGAGAAAGACATTGTGTGTATTTCTGGTGATTTATATTCTCTAAGCCTGAATTCAAAGTCAGGTGTTCTGTCGCATTGCCACTAAGAGCACCTGCAGTGGTGATAGTGGAGTGTGGACAAGCGAGAGTATCACCCTTGGTGACATCTTGTCAGTCCAGTGGGACTTGGTCTGGTGTAGACAGACGTACGAGTGTATGTGTGTGTGTGGCACACACGAGAACATGTTTAAATTAGAATATTTATTTTACATTCTGGTAGAATTATGGTAATTCAATCTTTGTTGATCGTTCGTGGGACAGAGTGATATTATTCCATGTATTATAATCTTGCAGGTGTGGAATTCCAGTACTGAGCGCTCAGGTTAATGTCAATGTGTAACGTCAGGGATTCCTGGCAATTGATTATTGTGGAGTGATACCAGACTGAATATTTTCTTGTTGTGTTCCCAGGGTCATGACACGTGTGATTTATATATATATATATATATATATATATATATATATATATATATATATATATATATATATATATATATATATATATATATATATATATATATATATATAAATGTGTATGACACCCTTCTGAGGTCCATGCTGGTGAAAGTCCTGAACCTGCCATTGGACGACTCTCAGTGGGAGCAAGCAACCCTTCCTGTAAGACTCGGCGGCCTTGGTGTCCGCAAAGCCTCCCAAATTGCTCTACCAGCCTTCCTTTCCTCCTCCCATGCATCGCACGACCTCGTCAGAGATATTTTACCTGCAACCCTGAGAGATTCAGCAGGAATACACGATCCTGCTTTCACTGAATGTTCAAATCAGTGGGATATTCTTGCAGCCCCAGCATCCATTATAGAGCCAACAAAACAACACAAACAGTCCGGCTGGGACCACCCTCTAGTGGAAAAAGTAGCTGATGCCATGCTCAGCGTCGCAACATCAGACAAGGAGAAAGCCCGCCTCAGAGCAGTGCGTGCCCGCCATGCAGGAGACTTCCTCCTGGCAGTACCCATGTCAGCAATGGGCACGCGCCTAGATCCAGAATCCCTTCGTGTAGCAGTGGCCCTCCGCCTTGGTGCCCCAATTCACACTGAATACAAGTGTATTTGCAACAGGGTGGAAGCAGACCAATACGGACTGCATGGGTTGCATTGCGGAAGCACAAAGGGCTGGCATGCAAGACACAACGAGGTCAATGACATCATCAAGAGAAGCCTCGTCTCAGCTAGGTGCCCAGCGGAGAGAGAACCTCGCATCCTAGGGGTCCAAAACCCGGATTTCCCCGCACTTCGCCCTGATGGCATCACCATATACTCATGGAAGGAGGGTAGACAGTTGGTGTGGGACTACACATGTGTATCCACCCTGGCTGACACCTATGTACACTTCGGAACTGATCAAGCAGGTGGGGCGGCCAACCACAGGGAAACAGCTAAATCACTCAAGTACAGGCGACTGGAAGGTCAATACCTCTTTGTTCCCATAGCGTCTGAGACGCATGGCCCTTGGGGCAAGAGTGCCTTGGGATTTCTCAAGGAATTGGGTTCCAAGCTCATTGACGTCACCAGAGACCCAAGGGCTTCCAGTTTCTTGTTTCAGCGTCTCAGTGTGGCGATCCAGAGGGGAAATGCTTGCTGCGTCCTCGGTTCCTGTCCAGAAGCGGAGGAGCTTCAAGAGATCCATAACCTTTAGGCATTTGTCTTGTATGTTTTGTAACCTTTAAATACACAATAAAGGAAAAAAAAATGGGAAGGGGGTGGTAGGAGAAAAGCACACAGAAACTGTATTGGAGGGGACCTACATTCCCTCCAATGCGTTATGTGTGGTTTCCTCCGAGGCTATGGGTCCCCCTTCTTCCAGCCAGAGGTGGTACTCCCTTCCCTATAAAAAATATATATATATATATATATATATATATATATATATATATATATATATATATATATATATATATATATATATATATATATATATATATATATATATATATATATATATATATATATATATATATATATATATATATGTCGTACCTAGTAGCCAGAACGCACTTCTCAGCTTACTATGCAAGGCCCAATTTGCCTAATAAGGCAAGTTTTCATGAATTAATTGTTTTTCGACTACCTAACCTACCTATCCTAACCTAACTTTTTTGGCTACCTAACCTAACCTAACCTATAAAGATAGGTTAGGTTAGGTTAGGTAGGGTTGGTTAGGTTCGGTCATATATCTACGTTAATTTTAACTCCAATAAAAAAAATTACCCTCATACATAATGAAATGGGTAGCTTTATCATTTCATAAGAAAAAAATTAGAGAAAATATATTAATTCAGTAAAACTTTTCTTATTAGGCAAATCGGGCCTTGCATAGTAGGCTGAGAAGTGCGTTCTGGCTACTAGGTACGACATATATATATATATATATATATATATATATATATATATATATATATATATATATATATATATATATATATATATATATACACACACACACACACACACACACACACACACACACACACACACACACACACACACACACACACACACACACACACACACACACACACACACACACACACGTTTACCAACGTACCTGTGGATGAAAAAATCGTGATGATGGCGGACAGTGTACCGTGATCTGGCCTGTACTCCTCTTGACATACCAGAAAACATTCTAAGGAAACTACTCCAAGCTGTACTAAAGAGGCACCCTTCTTGAGCCCTGATGGGCACATGTATAAGCAAGTAGATGGAGTCGCCATGGGTTCTCCCCTAGGTGTCCTGTTTGCGAACTTCTACATGGGTACCATCGAACAAAAGGTCTTAGTCGACATGAACTTGAAACCGGCCATATACTGCAGGTATGTTGACGACATTTTTACACAGGTACCTGATGTCAGACATCTGCAGGAGCTGAAGGAGGTATTTGAGCGGAATTCTGTGTTGCGTTTTACTTACGAGATGGAGTAGGATAGGAAGCTGCCCTTTCTAGATGTAACAGTCATGGAAAGGAGCGGAGGTTTCCACACTGCAGTCTACACTAAGGAAACAAACATAGGAATGTGCCTGAATGCCAACAGTGACTGCCCAGATAGGTACAAGAGGAGTGTTGTTAACGCATATGTCGACCGTGCTCTCAGCCACAGCTCAGAATGGAAGCAAGTCGACGAAGAACTCTGTAGGGTAAGGCAGGTCCTAGTCAACAACGGCTTCTCCAATAGTTTCGTGGAAGACATCATAAGAAGGAAAGTGAAACGCCATGCAACCTCTGAAGAGACAACTAACACAACACCTTTATCCCCTATTAGACTATTTTACAGGAACTTCTTTTCCACAGCCCATAAAACGGAGGAAAGGGTCCTGAAAGATATTGTTAGTAGAAACGTTATCCCTACAGACAAAAATCAGAAGATACAACTGACAATTTACCATAAAACCAAAAAAACGGCAAGCCTGCTCATGAGAAACTCTCCAGACACAAAGCAGAACGCTTTAAAAGAGACCAACGTCGTCTATGCCTTCTAATGCCCTCTTAGGGACTGTAAGCCTCAAAAAACTCAGTATATAGGCAAGACAGCAACATCTCTTTCCAGGCGTTTAACGATGCATAAGCAACAGGGCTCCATTAAGGAACATACAGTCTCTTCCCACAACCAAACCATCACCAGAGAAATCTTAGCAAACAACACAGAAATCATCGATAGATACAGCGATAGCAGGCGGCTTGACATCTGCGAGGCACTACACATCAAGAAGTCAACACCAGCAATCAACGGCCAATTAATGCACAACTATATTCTACCCACTTCAAGACTCCGCTCCAATATAGAAGCATCAAGAAATATGGGCCAATAAAAATAGGGCTTCTGCAGTTACCTACCTTTAATACCCATTGTTTCATGTCGTGTCTTGTGTTAAAAGTTTATTTTCACCTCATCCAAAAATGTTGTAACATGTCACCTCACCCAAATGTAGGTATAAAAACTCGAAGATGTTTAAGCTCTATTCAGTTAAAGTTGTGTGTGTGTGTGTAAACTAAAGTCTTTGAAAATAATAAGTCTTACGAAACGCGCTCAAGTATCACGTCAGACTAGAAATAAAAATGAATTTTGGAGAATTGATTTTTGAATTACCATCAACAGTGAAAAGAAACGTAAGAAAGATCTAGAAAATTCGTGTTAGAATTATTAATCTTACTTTTTCGGTCATATTTAATAATATATGTCTACAGGAAAGACTGCTACCAAAATATACTATTATATATATATATATATATATATATATACATATATACAAGATATACATGGGTTGATACAAAAATAATAATGCAAAAAGGTGCTTAAAGGTTATGGATCTCTTGAAAAACACAACAATGGGAAACATTGATGAATGTCACAGACGGGTTCGATATATTTATATATCGGGTTCGATATATATATATATATATATATATATATATATATATATATATATATATATATATATATATATATATATATATATATATATATATATGTACCTAGTAGCCAGAATGCACTTCTCAGCCTACTATGCAAGGCCCGATTTGCCTAATAAGCCAAATTTTCCTGAATTAATATATTTTCTCAAATTTTTTCTTATGAAATGATAAAGCTACTCATTTCATTATGTATGAGGTAAAAACTTTTTTATTAGAGTTAAAATTAACGTAGATATATGACCAAACCTAACCAACCCTACTTAACCTAACCTAACCTATCTTTATAGGTTAGGTTTGGTTAGGTAGCAGAGAAAGTTTGGTTAGGTTAGGTTAGATAGGTTAGGTAGGCCAAAAACAATTAATTCATGAAAACTTGGCTTATTAGGCAAATTGGGCCTTGCATAGTAGGCTGAGAAGTGCGTTCTGGCTACTAGGTACGACATATATATATATATATTTATATTTATTTAGTCAGTCTGGTGTTGACAAAGGCTTTAACAAAGCCGAAACGTTCACCTCATTTCATATTTCTCTGTGGATTTTCCGCATATATATATATATATATATATATATATATATATATATATATATATATATATATATATATATATATATATATATATATATATATATGTCGTACCTAGTAGCCAGAACGCAATTATCTGCCTAGTATGCAAGGCCCGATTTGCCTAATAAGCCAAGTTTTCATGAATTAATTGTTTTTCGACTACCTAACCTACCTAACCTAACCTCACTTTTTCCGCTACCTATCCTAAGCTAACCTATAAAGATAGGTTAGGTAGGGTTGGTTAGGTTTGGTCATATATCTACGTTAATTTTAACTCCAATAAAAAAAAATTGACCTCATACATAATGAAATGGGTAGCTTTATCATTTCGTAAGAAAAAAATTAGAGAAAATATATTAATTCAGGAAAACTTGGCTTATTAGGCAAATCGGACCTTGCATAATAGGCTGAGAAGGGCGTTCTGGCTACTAGGTACGACATATATATATATTTTATATATATATATATATATATATATATATATATATATATATATATATATATATATATATATATATATATATATATATATATATATATATATATATATATATATTTATTAAATATGACCGAAAAAGTAAGATTAATAATTCTAACACGAATTTTCGTTTGCGAGGCACTACACATCAAGAAGTCAACACCAGCAATCAACAGCCAATTATTGCACAACTATATTCTACCCACCTCAAGACTCCGCTCCAATATAGAAGCATCAAGAAATATGGACCAATAGGCTTTCTACAAACACTTCTATTCAATATCCATTGTTTCGTGTTCTGTCTTGTGTTGATACTTTTAATACCCTATTAATATCCTCTAATGCCACATCATCCTTCCCACCTCACTCAAATGTAATGCCACATCACCCTTCCCACCTCACTCAAATGTAGATATAAAATCAGGGAAACGCAAGTTCTAATCAGTTGTGTATTTGTGAAGTCTTTGAAAATGTAATAAGTTTTACGAAACGCGCCCGTGTCGCGTCAGACTAGAAATAAAAATGAATTTTGGAGAAGTGATTTTTGATTTAGTGATTTATTTTTTATTTACATTTCATTATGTATGAGGGTAATTTTTTTTATTGGAGTTAAAATTAACGTAGATATATGACCGAACCTAACCAACCCTACCTAACCTAACCTAACCTATCTCTATACGTTAGGTTAGGTTAGGTAAACGAAAAAGTTAGGTTAGGTTAGGTAGGTTAGGTAGTCGAAAAACAATTAATTCATGAAAACTTGGCTTATTAGGCAAATCGGGCCTTGCATTGTAGGCTGAGAAGTGGGTTCTGGCTACTAGGTACGACATATATATATATATATATATATATATATATATATATATATATATATATATATATATATATATATATATATATATATATATATATATATATGTCGTACCTAATAGCCAGAACGCACTTCTCAGCCTACTATTCAAGGCCCGATTTGCCTAATAAGCCAAGTTTTCATGAATTAATGTTTTTTCGTCTACCTAACCTACCTAACCTAACCTAACCTAGCTTTTTTTGGCTACCTAACCTAACCTTACCTATAAATATAGGTTAGGTTAGGTTAGGTAGGGTTGGTTAGGTTCGGTCATATATCTACGTTAATTTTAACTCCAATAAAAAAAAATTGACCTCATACATAGAGAAAAGGGTTGCTTTATCATTTCATAAGAAAAAAATTATAGTAAATATATTAATTCAGGAAAACTTGGCTTATTAGGCAAATCGGGCCTTGAATAGTAGGCTGAGAAGTGAGTTCTGGCTACTAGGTACGACATATATATATATATATATATATATATATATATATATATATATATATATATATATATATATATATATATATATATATATATATATATGAGGTGATTTTGTGAAATGCTTTGCCCAAGATTACCATCCGAGTTGCCGTCGGGGAAGTGGCTTAAATAGCCTTGGCTATCACTTCCTTTTGACGGCCGTGATGGTCAAGTGGATTAAGGCGCCCTGTAGTTACCAGTTGCGTTGCTCCTGGGAGTATGGGTTCGAGTCACTTCTGGGGTGTGAGTTTTCATTCGCATATAGTCCTGGGGACCATTCAGGCTTGTTCGCATTTGTGTTCCTCACGTGTGTCCCAAAGAATGAGGTGATTTGGTGAAATGCTATGCCCAAGATTACCATCCGAGTTGCCGTCGGGGAAGTGGCTCAAATAGCCTTGGTTATCACTTCCTTTTGACGGCCGTGATAGTCAAGTGGATTAAGGCGCCCTGTAGTTACCAGTTGCGTTGCTCCTGGGAGTATGGGTTCGAGTCACTTCTGGGGTGTGAGTTTTCATTCGCATATAGTCCTGGGGACCATTCAGGCTTGTTCGCATTTGTGTTCCTCACGTGTGCCCCAAAGAATGAGGTGATTTGGTGAAATGCTATGCCCAAGATTACCATCCGAGTTGCCGTCGGGGAAGTGGCTCAAATAGCCTTGGCTATCACTTCCTTTTGACGGCCGTGATGGTCAAGTGGATTAAGGCGCCCTGTAGTTACCAGTTGCGTTGCTCCTGGGAGTATGTGTTCGAGTCACTTCTGGGGTGTGAGTTTTCATTCTCATATAGTCCTGGGGACCATTCAGGCTTGTTCGCATTTGTGTTCCTCACGTGTGCCCCAAAGAATGAGGTGATTTGGTGAAATGCTATGCCCAAGATTACCATCCGAGTTGCCGTCGAGGAAGTGGCTCAAATAGCCTTGGTTATCACTTCCTTTTGACGGCCGTGATGGTCAAGTGGATTAAGGCGCCCTGTAGTTACCAGTTGCGTTGCTCCTGGGAGTATGGGTTCGAGTCACTTCTGGGGTGTGAGTTTTCATTCGCATATAGTCCTGGGGACCATTCAGGCTTGTTCGCATTTGTGTTCCTCACGTGTGCCCCAAAGAATGAGGTGATTTGGTGAAATGCTATGCCCAAGATTACCATCCGAGTTGCCGTCGGGGAAGTGGCTCAAATAGCCATGGCTATCACTTCCTTTTGACGGCCGTGATGGTCAAGTGGATTAAGGCGCCCTGTAGTTACCAGTTGCGTTGCTCCTGGGAGTATGGGTTCGAGTCACTTCTGGGGTGTGAGTTTTCATTCTCATATAGTCCTGGGGACCATTCAGGCTTGTTCGCATTTGTGTTCCTCACGTGTGCCCCAAAGAATGAGGTGATTTGGTGAAATGCTATGCCCAAGATTACCATCCGAGTTGCCGTCGAGGAAGTGGCTCAAATAGCCTTGGTTATCACTTCCTTTTGACGGCCGTGATGGTCAAGTGGATTAAGGCGCCCTGTAGTTACCAGTTGCGTTGCTCCTGGGAGTATGGGTTCGAGTCACTTCTGGGGTGTGAGTTTTCATTCGCATATAGTCCTGGGGACCATTCAGGCTTGTTCGCATTTGTGTTCCTCACGTGTGCCCCAAAGAATGAGGTGATTTGGTGAAATGCTATGCCCAAGATTACCATCCGAGTTGCCGTCGGGGAAGTGGCTCAAATAGCCGTGGCTATCACTTCCTTTTGACGGCCGTGATGGTCAAGTGGATTAAGGCGCCCTGTAGTTACCAGTTGCGTTGCTCCTGGGAGTATGGGTTCGAGTCACTTCTGGGGTGTGAGTTTTCATTCGCATATAGTCCTGGGGACCATTCAGGCTTGTTCGCATATATATATATATATATATATATATATATATATATATATATATATATATATATATATATATATATATATATATATATATATATATATATATATATATATATATATATATATACCTATAGAACACTTTCCCACCAGGCGACTCGAACCCTAGCCAGCACAGAAGCCTTCCAGCAACTGGCATAACAGGTACGCCTTAACCCGCTCCACCACCTGCTCAGACCCTTAAAAGAGATGGTAATTTCGGAGTATTTATATACCCCAAAGATCACCACCTCCCAAGAGCACTAGAGCAAGTGAGGGGTGTTACGGCCCTCTCGGGACGCAACGGGGTTCTCACTCTGATGTTGTTAGAGGAAGATATATGTATCCGTTCCCAAGCCAGTAGTGGCTATCAAGGGATGAGATCCGTGACGCAAGTAACTTAAAGGGAGTAGGGAAAGAAAGCTAAGAACTTAATATAATATAATGTTCACCATCACCGTTTAAATATATAGAATAAAAGAGTACACAAGGGGGAGGGGTATTAACACTTTACAAGGGGATCGTGCACAATCTAGTCTTCTGCTGAAGACTCTTGATCAATGGCTAGGTGCTGAGTCCGCGGTGCTTTCTTCGTGGCCTCAAGACGTATCCTCTGAGAACGCCGAGCCTACCCTGGCCACAGGTCAGCCACAACACAGGTCCACTGGGGGCACCGTCGTGGAGGCCGTCAACCACACGTCCAGCAGGTCTGCTGGCAGGTACTGAGCCACCAAGGCTGGTACGGCCACTCCACGAACGATAAAAGGGGTATGCCCTAGACAGGAGTCTCGTGTGATATCACCAATCACCCTCCTGTCCTCAATACCCCAGTGGATTATCGTCTCCAACCGTCGGTCCCGGGTAAATCCTTTCACTGCCACTCCACTGGCAGGCTTAACACACCACAGTGTTCTTCCGGGGGGGGTGGGGGCGACGTCACGACAGCTGCAGCAAACTTCACTGTATGGAGACTGGCTGCCTCGGGTAGACTGACTTCACCTTCAACACAGTGGTCCCAGGTCGGCTCTGTAAGCAGACACGTCATCAATAACTGGGACACTAATACACCACGCTCACAGGCTCAGATACTAACGCCTGACGTATCCAGTCCATAGATGGCGCTGTCGTCGGAGCACCACCTCACCAGAGGTCAGGAGCGGCGGTGTTGAGCGCTGAACCAGACTGGAAACTGGTCCTCGAGGCCAGTACACGCTGTCCTCACTAGGTGTCGTCGTTCGTTTGGCGGGGGTTTCGGGAGCTGACCCACAGATGGCGTGTTTGTCACTGCTCCAGGCTCGGACGCTGGATCCGGGTTCGTAACACCTCCCCACCAAAAAGAATTTGGTTTGGGGTTCTATAAAAAGAAACACAAACCAAATTAGTACGACGACACAACTCCAAATGGACACACATGCTTTATAATCTGGGATGTCGAGGCTGTCACGTCTACAGAACTGTACTGAGGAACCCTGGCACAAAGGGAACTTGTAGATAGAAGGCAATGATCTGCCTGATATAATCGTCCACATCTCCACTGCGATGTCAAGCAGGGGCATCATCTCACACCTCTCTAGTACGGATTGGTTTTGACACGATCTGGGGTGACTCGACACTTCTCTATGTCGTGGCACCGATGATGGCTGACCACAGACGGCATTTCTGGTGCCAGTCCGATGGTCCTTCAGGGAGACAGGAACCTGGAATACAGGGGTCTGATAATTCAGAGTGATAGCGACAGTGGGCAAGTCAGTACTTACTATACACTCTTCTACTAGGCCCACACCTAGTTCCAACAGGGCTGCTTGCTCACCGAAGATGGCATTCGCTCTGCCCCCGTCAGGTCGACCCACGTTCCGTATAACGCTGTGTTGAGGCTCAGCAGTCGCGCGGGGGGTGTCAACCTGTCGGAAACAGTCACTCACATTATCACATATCGTACCTCCTGTATCATCTATTACCTCCCAGGTCCCTTCTTCAACTGCAACACTTGCAGTACAAATCTCCAATCCCTGGGACCTCTTCGCGATGTTCATGGGAGCCATCATTCGTCGGGTCGTCCACCGGTCCTCACTGAGAGCACAAACGAGAACACATACGAGAATCAAACAAAGCATCGTTAAGAAACACGAGGCCAATTGAGGGATAAGCTTCCCGAGCCAGTCATGTCCATAGCCGGCCACATCCACACGCCTGGCTTGGACCGAAGAGGGCACTAGACCTTTTGAACACACCGCACCTACCTCTGACGTCTGGGGAATCTCTGGCTGGTTCACTACATGCTGTAACTTGCCATACCGCAAGCACACATCCGCCTTCGCTCCAGACTCGTTGGTATCCGTGGGTGCCCGCACACAAGGCCTCTCTTCTTGCTCAGGTACCTCTGCCTTCTTAACTTCATGTTCCTCGTCGAGAGAATCAGGAGACACTGCTAGAATATCGTCGATCTGCGGGTGAGAGGACAAATTAAATATGTTTACATCCGGGTCTGTCTTTACCTGGATATTACCATTGCCTGTTACCTCAGACCGTGCTGTTCTTGTAGACTCGTCCGCAACCTTGGGATGATTGGTGCTCCAATCAGTTACCAAGTCGTTGGCTAGTACCACGTCAATCCCAGCCACAGGGAGGGTATCGACTACTGCCAACGCACATGTGCCGCTGAAATAAGGCGAGTCGAGATGTACTGGCACTAAGGGGGCGAT
The DNA here is from genome assembly GCF_020424385.1 of Procambarus clarkii. Classification (NCBI taxonomy): domain Eukaryota; kingdom Metazoa; phylum Arthropoda; class Malacostraca; order Decapoda; family Cambaridae; genus Procambarus; species Procambarus clarkii. Next base: position 140,955 of record NW_025570983.1, read on the forward strand.
ATACTGCGTTCTCGGAAATCCAACCAGGACAACCTGTCGTCTCCCGTCCACACTTACTCCCTCGGGTAACGAGCTCTTCACGATCAGGGACTGGGCTGCTCCACTATCTCTGAGCACTACAATTGATCTACCAGTATGATCACTCGTTACATACCCGCATGAAGTGTGAGGGGCAAACAAACTTGGTCCTTCCTGCGTCATCGTAGACTGGTTTCCTGCTGGTGGTGTAACACAGCTCATCAACATTACCTCCCTTCGTGCGCTGCCACCTCTTCTGTCTCGGCACCTAGCAGCTATGTGCCCTTTCTGCCCACAAGTCCAGCACACCATATTCCTCCTCGGGCTCCGGTGTTTCGGACTGCTAGGGCTTGTTCTTCGGGGGCTACTTGGGGGCGTCTTCTTAGCGCTTCGTGGGACGGGAGTCTCTTCATCGTCCTGAGGTCTGTCAAACCGGCGCTGGTAATTCCTCGGGACGTACTTAGCAGACGGCCTATGAGTCAGGATATACTCTTCAGCCATGGTGGCTGCTGCACTCAAGGTCTCCACCTGCTGCTCTTCTAAGTATGTCTTGAGGTCTCCAGACAAACAATCCTTGAAGTCTTCGAGCAGAATCAGCTGTTCGAGGTCTTCCCTGGTCTCCACCTTCCGAGAGGCACACCATTCTTGAAAAAGTCGCTCCTTGATCGTGGCGAACTCTGTGAAAGTGTGCTCTGAGGTCTTCTTCAGGTTTCTGAACTTTTGCCTATACGCCTCAGGTACCAATTGGTACGCCATGAGCACAACCTTCTTCACCATATCGTAATCGCCGGAGTCGTCAAGGGATAACGTAGAGTAGGCGATTTGGGCCTTCCCAGTCAGGACTGACTGTATCATGATGGCCCAATTCTCCCTTGGCCACTCCAAAGAGGCAGCGACTTTCTCGAAGGCTGCAAAGAATTTTGACACCTCCTTCTCATGGAATTTGGGGACCATTTTGATGTTGCGTACCGGATCGAAGCTATTGGTGTCCGTTGTTTGCCTCAGACCACCGCCTAATCGCAACACTTCTAGTTCATGTTGTCTCTCTCTTTCCTCCCTTTCTCGCTCTCGTTCTTCTCTCTCTCGTTCTCGTTCTTCTCTTTCTCGTCTCTCTTCTCTTTCTCGTTCTTCTCTTTCTCTTTCTCGTTCTTCTCTTTCTCTTTCTCGTTTCTCTTCTCTCTCTCTCTCTGCTTTCCTTTCTTCTAATTCTAAACGTCTCATCTCTAATTCTTTATCTTGTCTCTCTCGTTCCATTTCTAATTTCTTCCATTCTATTTCACGATTGATCTCTAGGGCACGCATCTTGACTGTTAGGAAGCTGATATTAAGCTCGCCTGCATCACTGTCAACGTCGCTGCCCTTATCTTCCTTTTCCGTGGAAGCTATGTCTGCACTTTCCTTTGTACTAGGAGTCTCGCCTTCCTGTTTCTCTTCTGCCTTCAGGTGCCGGTGAACCTTGGACAAGATCTCCACACGGGAATCACTGGCACGGATCTTGATCTCCAGGTAGGCGCTCACTAGTACAAGCTCTGGTTTGCTCAAATATTTTAATCTGGCAAGACAATCCTCTCTGTTCAGAAAAGCCTGAACCTCGTCCAGATCATCGATGGTAGCTTTGTCTGCCATTGTCACAGATGGAACACTTAGCACTTAACACCCCGAGCACTGTTCTACGCCAATATTGCACTTTATCGCACCAAACACTGCACTTGCCAATATTGCACGTAATCACTTCGGGCACCACACTACCCAATATTACACCGAGTCCAAGCGAACACTTCGCTCTACAATATTGCACTAAATCACTGAGCACCGCACTAGTCAATATTGCACTTAATCGCTTAATCACAGCGAGCACCGCACTGCACAATATCGCACTTAGTCACTCTGAGCACCGCACAGGACATATAACGTCACAATCGTCACACAGGGGGAATTATATACAGGGATTACGCCACTTCACCACCCCTGTCAAACATACTTAACAAGGGGACGGATCCCGCTGGGGATGCCAATTATGTTACGGCCCTCTCGGGACGCAACGGGGTTCTCACTCTGATGTTGTTAGAGGAAGATATATGTATCCGTTCCCAAGCCAGTAGTGGCTATCAAGGGATGAGATCCGTGACGCAAGTAACTTAAAGGGAGTAGGGAAAGAAAACTAAGAACTTAATATAATATAATGTTCACCATCACCGTTTAAATATATAGAATAAAAGAGTACACAAGGGGGAGGGGTATTAACACTTTACAAGGGGATCGTGCACAATCTAGTCTTCTGCTGAAGACTCTTGATCAATGGCTAGGTGCTGAGTCCGCGGTGCTTTCTTCGTGGCCTCAAGACGTATCCTCTGAGAACGCCGAGCCTACCCTGGCCACAGGTCAGCCACAACACAGGTCCACTGGGGGCACCGTCGTGGAGGCCGTCAACCACACGTCCAGCAGGTCTGCTGGCAGGTACTGAGCCACCAAGGCTGGTACGGCCACTCCACGAACGATAAAAGGGGTATGCCCTAGACAGGAGTCTCGTGTGATATCACCAATCACCCTCCTGTCCTCAATACCCCAGTGGATTATCGTCTCCAACCGTCGGTCCCGGGTAAATCCTTTCACTGCCACTCCACTGGCAGGCTTAACACACCACAGTGTTCTTCCGGGGGGGGGGGGGGCGACGTCACGACAGCTGCAGCAAACTTCACTGTATGGAGACTGGCTGCCTCGGGTAGACTTTTTTTTTTTTTTTTTTTTTTTTTTTTTTTTTTTTTTTTTTTTTTTTTTTTTGAGATATATACAAGAGTTGTTACATTCTTGTACAGCCACTAGTACGCGTAGCGTTTCGGGCAAGTCCTTAATCCTATGGTCCCTGGAATACGATCCCCTGCCGCGAAGAATCGTTTTTTCATCCAAGTACACATTTTACTGTTGCGTTAAACAGAGGCTACAGTTAAGGAATTGCGCCCAGTAAATCCTCCCCGGCCAGGATACGAACCCATGACATAGCGCTCGCGGAACGCCAGGCGAGTGTCTTACCACTACACCACGGAGACTGGAACTTCACCTTCAACACAGTGGTCCCAGGTCGGCTCTGTAAGCAGACACGTCATCAATAACTGGGACACTAATACACCACACTCACAGGCTCAGATACTAACGCCTGACGTATCCAGTCCATAGATGGCGCTGTCGTCGGAGCACCACCTCACCAGAGGTCAGGAGCGGCGGTGTTGAGCGCTGAACCAGACTGGAAACTGGTCCTCAAGGCCAGTATACGCTGTCCTCTCTTGGTGTCGTCGTTCGTTTGGCGGGGGCTTCGGGAGCTGACCCACAGATGGCGTGTTTGTCACTGCTCCAGGCTCGGACGCTGGATCCGGGTTCGTAACAAGGGGTCATTTATACATTTATTTCATCAAGTCCCTGTTAAAATGGGAGAACACTGTGTCTATGCTTAAGGCACAACTCTCCTAAACACGAGAGTGAAGTATACAACTTTAGAACACTTTCCCACCAGGAGACTCGAACCCTAGCCAGCACAGAAGCCTTCCAGCAACTGGCATAACAGGTACGCCTTAACCCGCTCCACCACCTGCTCAGACCCTTAAAAGAGATGGTAATTTCGGAGTATTTATATACCCCAAAGATCACCACCTCCCAAGAGCACTAGAGCAAGTGAGGGGTCATTTATACGTTTATTTCATCAAGTCCCTGTTAATATGGGAGAACACTGTGTCTATGCTTAAGGCACAACTCTCCTAAACACGAGAGTGAAGTATACAACTTTAGAACACTTTCACACCAGGAGACTCGAACCCTAGCCAGCACAGAAGCCTTCCAGCAACTGGCATAACAGGTACGCCTTAACCCGCTCCACCACCTGCTCAGACCCTTAAAAGAGATGGTAATTTCGGAGTATTTATATACCCCAAAGATCACCACCTCCCAAGAGCCCTAGAGCAAGTGAGGGGTCATTTATACGTTTATTTCATCAAGTCCCTGTTAATATGGGAGAACACTGTGTCTCTGCTTAAGGCACAACTCTCCTAAACACGAGAGTGAAGTATACAACTTTAGAACACTTTCCCACCAGGAGACTCGAACCCTAGCCAGCACAGAAGCCTTCCAGCAACTGGCATAACAGGTACGCCTTAACCCGCTCCACCACCTGCTCAGACCCTTAAAAGAGATGGTAATTTCGGAGTATTTATATACCCCAAAGATCACCACCTCCCAAGAGCACTAGAGCAAGTGAGGGGTCATTTATACGTTTATTTCATCAAGTCCCTGTTAATATGGGAGAACACTGTGTCTATGCTTAAGGCACAACTCTCCTAAAGACGAGAGTGAAGTATACAACTTTAGAACACTTTCCCACCAGGAGACTCGAACCTTAGCCAGCACAGAAGCCTTCCAGCAACTGGCATAACAGGTACGCCTTAACCCGCTCCACCACCTGCTCAGACCCTTAAAAGAGATGGTAATTTCGGAGTATTTATATACCCCAAAGATCACCACCTCCCAAGAGCACTAGAGCAAGTGAGGGGTCATTTATACGTTTATTTCATCAAGTCCCTGTTAATATGGGAGAACACTGTGTCTATGCTTAAGGCACAACTCTCCTAAACACGAGAGTGAAGTATACAACTTTAGAACACTTTCCCACCAGGCGACTCGAACCCTAGCCAGCACAGAAGCCTTCCAGCAACTGGCATAACAGGTACGCCTTAACCCGCTCCACCACCTGCTCAGACCCTTAAAAGAGATGGTAATTTCGGAATATTTATATACCCCAAAGATCACCACCTCCCAAGAGCACTAGAGCAAGTGAGGGGTCATTTATACATTTATTTCATCAAGTCCCTGTTAATATGGGAGAACACTGTGTCTATACTTAAGGCACAACTCTCCTAAACACGAGAGTGAAGTATACAACTTTAGAACACTTTCCCACCAGGAGACTCGAACAATAGCCAGCACAGAAGCCTTCCAGCAACTGGCATAACAGGTACGCCTTAACCCGCTCCACCACCTGCTCAGACCCTTAAAAGAGATGGTAATTTCGGAGTATTTATATACCCCAAAGATCACCACCTCCCAAGAGCACTAGAGCAAGTGAGGGGTCATTTATACGTTTATTTCATCAAGTCCCTGTTAATATGGGAGAACACTGTGTCTATGCTTAAGGCACAACTCTCCTAAACACGAGAGTGAAGTATACATCTTTAGAACACTTTCCCACCAGGAGACTCGAACCCTAGCCAGCACAGAAGCCTTCCAGCAACTGGCATAACAGGTATGCCTTAACCCGCTCCACCACCTGCTCAGACCCTTAAAAGAGATGGTAATTTCGGAGTATTTATATACCCCAAAGATCACCACCTCCCAAGAGCACTAGAGCAAGTGAGGGGTCATTTATACGTTTATTTCATCAAGTCCCTGTTAATATGGGAGAACACTGTGTCTATGCTTAAGGCACAACTCTCCTAAACACGAGAGTGAAGTATACAACTTTAGAACACTTTCCCACCAGGAGACTCGAACCCTAGCCAGCACAGAAGCCTTCCAGCAACTGGCATAACAGGTACGCCTTAACCCGCTCCACCACCTGCTCAGACCCTTAAAAGAGATGGTAATTTCGGAGTATTTATATACCCCAAAGATCACCACCTCCCAAGAGCACTAGAGCAAGTGAGGGGTCATTTATACGTTTATTTCATCAAGTCCCTGTTAATATGGGAGAACACTGTGTCTATGCTTAAGGCACAACTCTCCTAAACACGAGAGTGAAGTATACAACTTTAGAACACTTTCACACCAGGAGACTCGAACCCTAGCCAGCACAGAAGCCTTCCAGCAACTGGCATAACAGGTACGCCTTAACCCGCTCCACCACCTGCTCAGACCCTTAAAAGAGATGGTAATTTCGGAGTATTTATATACCCCAAAGATCACCACCTCCCAAGAGCCCTAGAGCAAGTGAGGGGTCATTTATACGTTTATTTCATCAAGTCCCTGTTAATATGGGAGAACACTGTGTCTCTGCTTAAGGCACAACTCTCCTAAACACGAGAGTGAAGTATACAACTTTAGAACACTTTCCCACTAGGAGACTCGAACCCTAGCCAGCACAGAAGCCTTCCAGCAACTGGCATAACAGGTACGCCTTAACCCGCTCCACCACCTACTCAGACCCTTAAAAGAGATGGTAATTTCGGAGTATTTATATACCCCAAAGATCACCACCTCCCAAGAGCACTAGAGCAAGTGAGGGGTCATTTATACATTTATTTCATCAAGTCCCTGTTAATATGGGAGAACACTGTGTCTATGCTTAAGGCACAACTCTCCTAAAGACGAGAGTGAAGTATACAACTTTAGAACACTTTCCCACCAGGAGACTCGAACCTTAGCCAGCACAGAAGCCTTCCAGCAACTGGCATAACAGGTACGCCTTAACCCGCTCCACCACCTGCTCAGACCCTTAAAAGAGATGGTAATTTCGGAGTATTTATATACCCCAAAGATCACCACCTCCCAAGAGCACTAGAGCAAGTGAGGGGTCATTTATACGTTTATTTCATCAAGTCCCTGTTAATATGGGAGAACACTGTGTCTATGCTTAAGGCACAACTCTCCTAAACACGAGAGTGAAGTATACAACTTTAGAACACTTTCCCACCAGGAGACTCGAACCCTAGCCAGCACAGAAGCCTTCCAGCAACTGGCATAACAGGTACGCCTTAACCCGCTCCACCACCTGCTCAGACCCTTAAAAGAGATGGTTATTTCGGAGTATTTATATACCCCAAAGATCACCACCTCCCAAGAGCACTAGAGCAAGTGAGGGGTCATTTATACGTTTATTTCATCAAGTCCCTGTTAATATGGGAGAACACTGTGTCTATGCTTAAGGCACAACTCTCCTAAACACGAGAGTGAAGTATACAACTTTAGAACACTTTCCCACCAGGTGACTCGAACCCTAGCCAGCACAGAAGCCTTCCAGCAACTGGCATAACAGGTACGCCTTAACCCGCTCCACCACCTGCTCAGACCCTTAAAAGAGATGGTAATTTCGGAATATTTATATACCCCAAAGATCACCACCTCCCAAGAGCACTAGAGCAAGTGAGGGGTCATTTATACATTTATTTCATCAAGTCCCTGTTAATATGGGAGAACACTGTGTCTATGCTTAAGGCACAACTCTCCTAAACACGAGAGTGAAGTATACAACTTTAGAACACTTTCCCACCAGGAGACTCGAACCCTAGCCAGCACAGAAGCCTTCCAGCAACTGGCATAACAGGTACGCCTTAACCCGCTCCACCACCTGCTCAGACCCTTAAAACAGATGGTAATTTCGGAGTATTTATATACCCCAAAGATCACCACCTCCCAAGAGCACTAGAGCAAGTGAGGGGTCATTTATACGTTTATTTCATCAAGTCCCTGTTAATATGGGAGAACACTGTGTCTATGCTTAAGGCACAACTCTCCTAAACACGAGAGTGAAGTATACAACTTTAGAACACTTTCACACCAGGAGACTCGAACCCTAGCCAGCACAGAAGCCTTCCAGCAACTGGCATAACAGGTACGCCTTAACCCGCTCCACCACCTGCTCAGACCCTTAAAAGAGATGGTAATTTCGGAGTATTTATATACCCCAAAGATCACCACCTCCCAAGAGCCCTAGAGCAAGTGAGGGGTCATTTATACGTTTATTTCATCAAGTCCCTGTTAATATGGGAGAACACTGTGTCTCTGCTTAAGGCACAACTCTCCTAAACACGAGAGTGAAGTATACAACTTTAGAACACTTTCCCACTAGGAGACTCGAACCCTAGCCAGCACAGAAGCCTTCCAGCAACTGGCATAACAGGTACGCCTTAACCCGCTCCACCACCTGCTCAGACCCTTAAAAGAGATGGTAATTTCGGAGTATTTATATACCCCAAAGATCACCACCTCCCAAGAGCACTAGAGCAAGTAAGGGGTCATTTATACGTTTATTTCATCAAGTCCCTGTTAATATGGGAGAACACTGTGTCTATGCTTAAGGCACAACTCTCCTAAACACGAGAGTGAAGTATACAACTTTAGAACACTTTCCCACCAGGAGACTCGAACCTTAGCCAGCACAGAAGCCTTCCAGCAACTGGCATAACAGGTACGCCTTAACCCGCTCCACCACCTGCTCAGACCCTTAAAAGAGATGGTAATTTCGGAGTATTTATATACCCCAAAGATCACCACCTCCCAAGAGCACTAGAGCAAGTGAGGGGTCATTTATACGTTTATTTCATCAAGTCCCTGTTAATATGGGAGAACACTGTGTCTATGCTTAAGGCACAACTCTCCTAAACACGAGAGTGAAGTATACAACTTTAGAACACTTTCCCACCAGGAGACTCGAACAATAGCCAGCACAGAAGCCTTCCAGCAACTGGCATAACAGGTACGCCTTAACCCGCTCCACCACCTGCTCAGACCCTTAAAAGAGATGGTAATTTCGGAGTATTTATATACCCCAAAGATCACCACCTCCCAAGAGCACTAGAGCAAGTGAGGGGTCATTTATACGTTTATTTCATCAAGTCCCTGTTAATATGGGAGAACACTGTGTCTATGCTTAAGGCACAACTCTCCTAAACACGAGAGTGAAGTATACATCTTTAGAACACTTTCCCACCAGGAGACTCGAACCCTAGCCAGCACAGAAGCCTTCCAGCAACTGGCATAACAGGTATGCCTTAACCCGCTCCACCACCTGCTCAGACCCTTAAAAGAGATGGTAATTTCGGAGTATTTATATACCCCAAAGATCACCACCTCCCAAGAGCACTAGAGCAAGTGAGGGGTCATTTATACGTTTATTTCATCAAGTCCCTGTTAATATGGGAGAACACTGTGTCTATGCTTAAGGCACAACTCTCCTAAACACGAGAGTGAAGTATACAACTTTAGAACACTTTCCCACCAGGAGACTCGAACCCTAGCCAGCACAGAAGCCTTCCAGCAACTGGCATAACAGGTACGCCTTAACCCGCTCCACCACCTGCTCAGACCCTTAAAAGAGATGGTAATTTCGGAGTATTTATATACCCCAAAGATCACCACCTCCCAAGAGCACTAGAGCAAGTGAGGGGTCATTTATACGTTTATTTCATCAAGTCCCTGTTAATATGGGAGAACACTGTGTCTATGCTTAAGGCACAACTCTCCTAAACACGAGAGTGAAGTATACAACTTTAGAACACTTTCACACCAGGAGACTCGAACCCTAGCCAGCACAGAAGCCTTCCAGCAACTGGCATAACAGGTACGCCTTAACCCGCTCCACCACCTGCTCAGACCCTTAAAAGAGATGGTAATTTCGGAGTATTTATATACCCCAAAGATCACCACCTCCCAAG